>PVJA010006228.1:0-74138 GCA_004027025.1 Myocastor coypus
TCTCTCTCTTCCTCCTCTCTCTTTCTCTACTTAGTTTTTTGTATTTTAGGAAAGGGTCTACACCAGTTCTCAACCTGTGGGCCGTGACCCCCGGTGGGGGTCGAATGACCAAAACACAGGGGTCGCCTAAAGCCATCAGAAAATACATATTTAAACCCATGCTATGCCATGGTAAAATTGGAGTTAGCAATTTGAAGTAGCCACCAAAATTATTTTTTGGTTTGGGGTCACCGCAACATGAGAAACTGTATTGTTGGCTCACGGCATTAGAAAGGTTGAAAACCACTGGTCTACAGGGACTACAGGGTCTCACTACACAAATCAGACTTGTACTGATTCTTCTGTTTTCAGCTTCCCAAGTGCTGGGATTACAGGTATGCACCACCATGCCCAGTCTCAATTACAGTCTCAGTATACCCCGAGGGCAGGTCAGCATGGCAGGCTGGGGATCAAACCACAGACCTCTGCATCTGCCTAAACAAGTGCTTTAATCTACAGAGCTATCTGGCTGGCCCTTAATCTCTTTTGTATGTCTGGTATATTAGCTTAAATTATGGTTTGTGTCTAGTTGTCTCCCCAAAGCCTCATACGGTCCTATAGAAGACTTCTGGACTTTGTAATTAATTCATGATCCAGGACTGGGATTATAGGTGTAAATACCACTGGGATTATGAGGGCTCCACCCAGGGTGGGGCAGATAACCTGAATGCAATGTGATACAGATTTGCTTTCTGTAGCCAATGTCGCTGCTACTCCTCCGTTTTGCCCTTGCTGTTTTTCTATTTTCCAGTACCATGAACTGCTGCCCTCTGCTATGTACCACTCTGCCTTGGAGCCAGCTGAGTATGGAATGAAACTTCCACAAACCGTGAGCTAGCTAAACCTTTCCTTCCTTCATTTTGGGCATCAGATATCAGATATTTTGTACCAGCAATAAGAGAAAAGTAACTGAGACAGTAGTGATTCTCCCACTTGAGAAAAACCAAGAGAAATTCATGGTGACACTTTAATAGAATGTTAATATTGAAAGGAAAATGTATTTTGACCTGCACCTCACACTGTACAATAATTTCCTATGTTGTAAATTTGCATGTAAGAAATAAAATATAGCAGTACCCCCTCAGTTCATGAAATTAATTCCCTCCATGATCCTGGGCAAGGGCCCATGCTGGTGTTGGTTCCTCAACACGTAGCTCCCAAACAGAAACAAAATTTTGCCTAGTCTTTCTGATTGGGAACTGAGTTTTAGGGGAACAGATATGTTGGTGAATAAAAGCATCAATGTAATATATCTCTTAGAAGCAGAAACCCAAAGAGGTAATTAATTTTAAAGATCTGATTGGCTTTTGGGGGTTGGACAGTACTCGGAATCAAACTCAGGACGTCAATAATAGGGGCTGAAAATTGAGTTGAAGGTTTCAAAATTGCTTTTGTTAGAGGGTTAAAGCAGAGGTGATTTCCTTTCTTCTGCCACCTGAGGTAGAGTAGGCCCCTTCTGATGAGTTACAGCCAATCTCCTGGGGTTTCTTTTGAAGCTGCATCTGGCTAACGTTCATTTTTATTACATATCACTTAACATTGGTAACGCCACTCTGGTATGTGTTAGTCTCCTGGGAGTGAGTGCAGCAGCTCAGTTTGAATTGATGACCTTACCCAAGTATAGTTTAGCAGAAGCAAGAAACCTGTTGTCCCAGTTACTTTTTACTCATTGCTGGAACAAATACCTGACACCCAAAATGAAGGAAGGAAAGACTTATTTAGCTCACAGTTACTGAAGGTTTCAGTCCATGTTCGGCCAGCTCCAAGGCTGAGAGGCTCATGGTAGAGAGCAGCAGTTCATGGCAGCAGAACAGCAACAATGGCGACAGGCAACCGACCAACCAGGGGAGCAGAGAGCAACAGCACTAGTCTGTCTTTCTGTCTCTCTTTAAATTACACCAGGTTCTCTATCTTAGTCTATCTGCCTCAGGCCACACCTACAATTCCCAGCAGTACTGATATTGAGACTGATAATCTCATCAATACACAAAACACATAATCCCAGTGACTCATGAGTCAAGTCTCAACCTATAGAAGTCCCCGGCCCATGATTGTATGAGGCTTTGGGGGGACAACTAGACGTAAACCGTAACACCTGTACTGCACAAGGAAGCTGCCTTAGGATCTCAAGATAGCTACTGTTTTTATTTTTAATTTAATATTTTTATTGTTTAAATTTAACAATGGTTATATTACATATTTTCACCATCAGATCAGTTTAGATTAATACATATAGGTATATAAGATTGATCAAACAATTAAACATTAACCCTTTTAAATCAACATTACTTTTTTTCCCCCCTTCTCTCTTTTTTGAAAGTTGACATATTGCATATTGTCCTCTACAGAGGACAATGTCGTTCTACAGAGTACAGTGTGTGGGCATGACCCACTGTTGTTGTTTTTTTTTTTTTTTTTTTTTATCAATATGAAAAGGAACAACTAGAGAAGGGTAAAAAAGTAAAGTAGCTATATCAAAAAATTAAAGATATAACATACAATTTTATATTAATTAGAAACATGCATAAGAAATAATATGGAGCAATAGCAATTTCATTCATTACTTATAGGCACATAAATTGTCACAACTATTTTAGAAAACTATTTGGCAATAAGTACTGAAGCTGTTTTAAACCCACTGCAATTATCAAACATTGGATTATGTTTATAACTACTTTCTCTTGGTTCAATGAGAAAAAATGTTTATATACCGATAATGATTAGAAAAATCATAATGTCTGCACCCTGTGCTCTGTATGACTAATAGGAGGACAACAATATGCACTGTATCAAATATTGGAAATGTACTAGTAACATGTTTTGAAACTATCACATTGCTATTTCTTATTAAAAGTAATAAAACTAAATTAATTAATTAATTAAATGCATATTTTGTGACCCAGAATTTATACTTCTATTACCTCACAGAAATTTATTCATGGTTTTGTCAATACACTGCAGTGGATTGCCAGCTGGTGGTCAACTTGTTACACCCAGCTGAACTGAACTAGAATGGTGCTGGCTGTGGGAGGCCCACCTGAGGATTACTGTCAGCAGCATAAGAGGCAGAACTGGAGAAGCTGTTGCAGGGGGTGGGGTGTTAGGCAAGCTGTTTGTAGAAGCTGTTGGAGTGTTGGAAGCTGCTGGTTCTCTTGGTCTATTCTGCAGGAGGACTCTGTCATGCTCATTTTCCTGGTGAACTTGATTATTCTCAACAGAGGAGGAGCTCAGGACCCCTTTGTTACTGAGGATAGTTATGCCTCACTTTGGCGGAGCTCTGGTCCTCACCTTGAGCATCGCTTGCTGACTCCGGAGGAGAAGATGGTGCACTGCTCAGCCTCATGGAGAAGCTTGTCGTGTTGGTTTTCCTGGTGAGAACTCAGCTTTCTTCATCACTTGAGCACAGGAGGAGCTCAGCACCTCACTGTTGCTGAGGACAACAATGGTACCTTTGGGGAAGCTCTGTATCTTAGCCTGAGCATTACTTCCTGGCTCCAGTACAGATCCCTCAGCTTACCAGCACAGATCCTCCATTCTACTGGCATAGACTTTCCAGCTCCAACCACTGATTTTTGGGTCTTCCCAGTGTAGATCCATGAAGTGGACCTACATGAGACATTGCTATGAACTCCAGGCTTCTGGTTGGACCTGTAGGAGACATTGTTATGACCTTTTATCTTCATCCGGACCCATGTAGGACATTATTGTGGGATCCAGGCCCTCAGATAGATACTTTGCTCTTGAATGTATGAAGGATTTTATGCACTATTTGCATATGATTCTTTGTGGTGATTCAACATCAAGCAATCTTATGAAACATGTCATTATTGTATTGTTCCCCTTGAAAAATCCCAAACTACAACAGCACATACTAGAATGTCCACAATAGTGCAATTCCTAATATCTCCAAACTTTGCAACTAGCCCAATGCTCACCAACACCAGACTGGACAAATTATGCAATGCAGTAATTAGAGTGATTAATCTACAAGAATCTATAACAATAGAGGTAAATCTCATAGTGTCTCTCTGTGATGTTAATATCTTATTGATGAAAGGAAAAGGCAAGGTATGAGTTCATTTATGTCAGTTACAAAACTAAGGAGGAATGGGATGGTGAAGTTAGTAGAGACTGAAAAGTAAATAGGCAGGAACTTCTGGAGCTCTGGTAAGATCCCAGTTACTGTTGATTTGAGCCCTAAGTGCAGTGGTACATTCAATAATAAAATTTCATCTGCTGCCCATTATAAAATGTGAATTTTTCTGTATTCATACTGCCTGTAAAGTTAAAGATAAAAGAAGGTCTTATCTCTTGCTTTTCTGAGTTTGCTCTTGGAATAAAAGCTTCCAGGAAATATTTAAAATGTTAGTGCGCATGTGGAAAAAGTGATTCTAAAAGCTAAGTTAAAAAATTTTGTAAATGAGCAAGGCATAATTGAGTTGCTGGTTCATGAGTCATCAAAATAAATTCAATAACAGATCACACAAAGGTGAATGGACTGAATCTACTGTCATAACACAATTTCATTTGCTCTTATTTAATTATCAAAAATTAATCAAAATGTACCTAGGGAAAAAAAGAAAACAGATTCTGAAACCTAGCTGATTTTATCAATAATATACATCCTCAGACACATGCACTTGTTGAACAAAACCCATCTCATTAAAAGATAGAAGTTTGTTCTGTGTTTAATGATTATCCACCCAATTTTATATATTATATTTTAATCAGTGATGTCATAAGATTTATGTCTCAATCCAAGTGGTCTCTTTTTACAGAATGATTAGATTCTTTCTTCTACAAAAAAGATATATTAAAAAGTGTAATATATCACTCATATATTATATTTGTTTTGCAGAGAAGAATAAGGTCTTGGTTACTTTTCTCTCTACTGAGATAAAATACCTGACATGCAGAGTTAAAGGAGGAAAGTTTGATTTAGCTCACCATTTGTAGAGGTTTACACCCATCATTGGCTGGCTCAACCACAAGGCAGGCACCCCATGGCCAGCAGGCATCACAGAGGAGAAACGCTTCATGGTAGGCAGAAGGCAGCCAAACAAGGAGCCATCGCAGCACTTTCCTGCCCTTATAGCTTCTCCAGGCTACTTAGGGCAAATGGTACTCACACTCTTCATCTTATTGTCCTTGATCTCAGCCATGCACCATGAAACAATTCCAGAGCTACACACCCCAGACCTGCCACAGCCCTACCTACAACTAACTGCCTGAGGCTTTGGGGAGATATATAGAAAAAAGTCATAACACAATTATCAATAGAATATTTTTAGACACAGAATATATTATACAGAATTACATTCTATAGAGGTAGTAAGTCAAATTACAAGCTCAAAGGATAAAGAGAATGATGCAAAACTTTGGACAATGTTTTTATATTTTTAAACATTAACTTGCTTTTTAAAATTTGTTCTAGGAATAAAAGCTTCCAGGAAATATTTGAAATGTTTGTGTGGATGTGGCAAAAGTATTCTAAAGACTGAGTAAAAAAGTTTTATAAATGAGCAGGGCACAAATGAGTTGGTTGATGAATCAGATAGCTTAGTGGACTAAAGTGCCTGGCCAGTTAGCTCAGCAGACTGAGGCCAAGGTTGGATCCCCAGTGTGCCATGCTGGCCCTGTCCCCGGGGTGTGCTGAGACAGCGAATGAGACTGGGCATGGTGGTGCGTGCCTATAATGCCAGTGCTTGGGAGTCTAAAAACAAGAGAATCACTAAGAGTCTGATCTATGTAGTGAGACCTTATAGACCTTGTACCAAATACAAAAAATAAGTGAATAAACATTAACAATGATGGGAATCAGCTCTCAGTGGCATTTATAATCTATTGAATGCATCTCAAAGAGTGATGTATATTTTGCAAAATGTTGACATTTATCTTTGGAAAATCTAAATTTTGACAATATAGTGGTGCCTCACTTATTATGAAGGTTGTATTCCAGACATCATCCCCACAATAAATGAAAATCAGCTAAGTAGTGACCATATATATATATATATATATATATATATATATATATATATATATATATATATATCCCACACTCTTATACTCTTATAAACCTTTCCCAAACTTTTCAAAACATTTCCAGTGGTTTTAACCATTTTTTAAGCTCATAAACCTATGTAATTTTAACAATATACATATACTGTGAAGTACTGCAAATTACCACAATATAGCAAAAATGTCAAGATAAATAATTTAGGTTAATATTTTTTGGAAACCCACAAAATGGTGAGTCTGCAAAAGTAAAACCATGAAATAGTGAGCCACTCCTGTAATTTATTCTACATTTAGTGGGGTTTTTTTTTCCAATTTGAAATTGTGAAAGGGGCCACATGGTTTTATTAAATTGATTAGATGTCATAGTAGGAGAACAGATTTTAAGACTACTGCTCAAGCAAATATTATAAAAGTAGATTCAACCCAAAAACTTTCCCTTCAAATAATAAAGAGGCAAATGCTGGGAACATATAGTTCCCTTACACACAGATATATCCATTCCATCTGGCACCAAGAAGGCTGGTAAATATTTCCAGGTGAAAACATGAATATATGTCTTCTATATGTAAGACTATCTGGAAGTTCACTTAAGCTCCTCCTTTTATTCTTTCATCCTACTGGCCTAGCATGAGGGATGGAATTCCCCCCCCCCCCATCTCTATACAAGATATTAAAACTTCAACATATCAGTGAAGACCCAAAGCCACAGCAGTGAGAAATAAACCCACATTCTATGGAGAAATATCAGATGCCACTACAGATTGACTAAAAAGTTCTTTGTAGCCTTACTTCATTACCCATTTTCAATAAGGTGAAAGAGATTTAAGAATGCTATGATCCAAATATCTGTGCCTTCTCATTTCCATGGTGCAAAAAAATTGAGCAACAATTAGTGACCTGTCCTTTTCACCATGTGGGAGGAGAAAGTGAACAAACTCTATCCATGAGCCAAACAGGAAAGCTGCAGAAACTAGTGAATTTGACAGCACCTGGAAAGTGGGTTTTCTGGTCCACACAATACTAAGCAAATATCTCTGTTGTGTGTAAGCCTCCACTGTATGATATTCTTATTACAGGAACCCAAATAGGCTAAGACAAATAAGTTTTTTGAAGGAATGAGGATCCCTTAGGAAAGAGCATCTGGAGTAGTGTACTTGTATTTCCCCTCCTTAGCTCAAACCAGATGACAGTGGTGTTATGGAAATTATTCATATAGCATAAGAGTAACTATGGGAGATAACATGTGTGGGCTAGTGTGCGTGTGTGTGCACACGCGTGCACACACACACACACACACACACACACACACACACCTCTTCTACAGCTCAATCAAAGGTTTTCTGGAATGACCCTGACTGAGATCAGATACAAAGAGAAAGACGGGGTCTTGCTGGGTGGTGGAAGGGTGGGGGAGATTGCAGAGTTGTACAAAGCTATCAAGTCTTATCCTGGATTAAATGGAGCTCACGATGGTAGTTGGGTTCCATCCAAGCAGAATGGCCCATCCAAGAGTACTGACTTGTGCGACAAAAAGAAGACAAGTGAATGATAGCACCATGTTGAGCCTTAATGTAGGCTATATTGTGCTCACAATTGTTGATAATGAGGAAGACTCAATGATCACCCCCATGGATAATCCCCACATTTCAATGTGCAGGACCTCTAAATGAGCCTCCTTGTTGTTGGAGTAATGAAATTGAGAATCTTGGGATCGGAGCTTATGTTAGATTATTCATGTAGGCCCAATGTAACTGCAAGATCATTACAAGAAAGAAGGCAGGAGGCTCAGACTCACAGAAAGGCAGTGATGACAAAAGCAGAGGTCAGAGACCAGGCTTCCTCGAAGAAGCCCATGAGACAGGGAATGTAGGCAGCCCCTGGAAGCTGGAACACAAAGAGCTGAATTACCCCTAGCGACTGCAGAAGAAAAAGAAACCTGCCAGTGCCTCGATTTTAGCAGTGAGATCCATTTTGAATTTTGACCACTAGAATTGCAAGATAATAAACACATTGTTATGTTTTTAGCAAACTGTTAACAACAGTGCCAGAAGACTGAAATAAGTAATAAAGCTTTATTATTATGACCTTCTCAAGTTTTTAGAACATAGAAAAGTTAGCCAAGAATAAAGATGAGTATAGGAATGTTTAGATGTTTCAGATGTACTTAGAGGCACTGCCTTTCGGGGGACTTTCAAAAATAAACAACAAATACAGTGATAAAGTTCCTACTTAAAATATCTATCTGTGCTGTGTTTGTCATTTGAACATTAATGCCATCACTAACTGTGAAAAGGGAGGTATCCAGAAGGGATGGGATATCTATTAGAAATTCAGAAATTTTCTATTTAGAAATTTCTTAAATTTTCCATCTCTTTATGGAAATTTTATTGATTTTCCTAAGACTGAACTCTACCAACTTCCAATAAGACAATGAAAAGGAAATACTCAACCAAATTACCAAGGCATTATTTCTATGTATTACCATCTTTTTTTTTTTTCTACTACTGAAAGCTTTAGTTAAGATATGATTAATCTAGATACTGAATTCCAGGTAGCAAATTATTGAAGAAATGTTGCAAGACTTCTTAAACTGTGTCACAGAAGATTTCAAATTTTTAATGGGCCAAAAATATCATTTACATGAATATTGCTAGGAGCATTGATTATGAAATTAGAAAACCAGGGTGACAACATTTATCATTTACCAAATTGTGAGGTCACTAACTTGTTTCATAAATGCTTGGCAATGCACCTCTTAGTCTGTGAAAAAAGGAAGTTTTGTGCGTTTGTTTTAGTAGGAAGCTGTATGGGTAGATGTCAACAACAACAAAAATATCAGGAACATTTCTCTTCTTTGCTCTTATATCTGGAATTGGTATAAATAAATAATCTGGTGAATTAATGAAGATTAAATGAGGTAATCCATGGAAAGAGTTTAACAGACAACTTGGTAATCACTGTCCTTGCCAGCCCTGCACCTGCCCCTCAGAGTCACATCATCGCACTTCCGACTATACAGCCATCGATGTTTTTTTCAGCTTATTCCTCTAATTCTCCAGTTCTAACAACACTTAGCTTCTTTACATCTTCATCCTCTGCCAAGTTTTCAAGCTGTGGTCTCGTCATTTCCTTGTGTACTGTTTCAGCTTCATTATACTCTTGTTTCAGTCTCACTCGACAAAAACCTTAGTCTCGGAAACCAGCTCTCCACTTCACTCCATATCTTACCAGAACACTCAGTGACCTCTGGCACTACGTGGTCTCTGACTCTGAGAACTCAAACACCCAGTGATGCTCTGGTTTTTGCAGACCTTGAAATGAGTCCTTGCTGCTGTCCAGAAATCCTATTCTGCTACTGTCCCACTTTCTGAGGAGAGGTTCCTGGAAGAGATTCTGCCTCAGCAGCAGACCTCCAGCACCCTTTCCCCTGAATTCCCCTTAGCTAATTTCATACTTCTCACTTCAGAGAGAAAAAAAGAAGCCATCAGAAAAGAGCTTTTGCAGGCTCTCACCACCTATCTATCCACCTGCCTGAATCTTACCCTATAAATTCTGGCTTCCTCCTATTAGTAAGATAGCTTGTTCGTGCTTCTCCTTAAGCTAGCCCACTGCTGCAGTAGCATGTACCTCTTCCGCTGTACTCAGGAAACTGACCCTCTAGTTCTTCTTCACCATCAGCTTAGATTTTTTTTTCCACTGGATTAACACACTAGTACACAAGTAGGCTGTTACTTCACTCTATGTAACAAAATGAAATCGCTGCTGATCCGACACCCCGGTAAATACCACTCCATTTCCCTGTTGCCCTTTTGAACAAAACTATAGATAGTTGTCTCTGTTCATTGTTTCTTTCCCAATTTTCTCTTGTGCTCATGCCAGTAAGTACTACACTCATGCCTCAATTAAAATCATGCATATTGAAGACACAAATCACATTCACATGTTTAAACCCAACAATCATTTTTAAATCAATGTACTTGATCAACACACTATTTTCTTAAAATGCATCACTCAGCTAAAATAACTCAATGCTTTGTTTTCTTTTCATTTTACAAATTACTTCTTTCAATACTTCATGGAACTACCTATGTTTACTTTTGTTGCCAGAGTTTCAGAAAATTTAGTTGCACTAACAGCCATATTTGGACAGATATTTTTCTTTTTATTATCATGTGGGAATAAAAAATATTCTTACCTTTTATATTTGGAAATCTCTTCCTCATATCGACACTGTCTTCAGATATCTTCTCCTCATTAAACACAAGATTTTGGCAATCAGAGCTTGAAATAAGAAGCATAATCAGGGGCAGGCCAAATAGCTCAGCAGATTAAAGCACCTGTAAGCACATGCAAGGGTTGGGGTTTCACTCTCTGGGCCTGTTGTGCTGGTCCTACCCCTGGGGTACACTGAGAGCAATTGAGACTGGGCATGGTGGTTTGAGCCTGTAATTCCAGTTCTTGGGAGGCTGTAAATAGGCAGATCACTATGAGTCTGATCTAGTAGTGAGATTCTGAACACCCTATAGACCCTACCCTAAAATACAAAGAACAAAAGTAGTATAATCAAAATATACGATTCATACATGAGCTAAAATGCACTACAATAAAGGGCATGCTACCGTCAATTCTCCCTCAAAAATATTACACCTTTCTTTGAACACATCTGTCTCACTTTTGTCACTTTCTGAACCCATTCTGAAAGTCCTCTTGTATGAGTGATGAAAAATACAGTAAAAGCTCCTGCCACCTGACATCCATCAGAGGAGCAAGCTAGCATAAACATTGTAGGGTGCCTCATCTACTTTACTCAGTGGGCCTGGCACTATGTGATGGGGTGGGGTCAGTGAGGTGCAGGAGCATTACACTGTCAACATGCACTTTCCCACCCCTCCCCTCTGCCTGGTGGCCTGTCTTGGAGGTATGAAGCAGACTATCCTGGACAAGGCACTGCCCCAGCCTCTCCTCCAGAGCATATAGAGCAGGGGCATTGTCTTGAAACCTCCAGTAACTGTGAGCTAAATGTATCTTTCCTCCTCTAAGCTTGTGTGTCTGGTATTTGTCCAGGCAAACAGAGAAAAGTAATTAAAAAATAATTTGGTACCAGCAGTGGTGTCTGTTGCTGTGGCTAAACCTGACTATGTGGATTACAAGTTTTTGGGAATACCTTATGGGAAATTATAGGAAAGGTTTGGAGATATTGCCTGCAAGAGAAGCACTAGAAGAGCTTTGACCTTTATGTAGGGGAGTTTCTGGTCAAAGCTCAGACCAGAAGACTAATAGGAATCCTGCCCGTAAAGACCAGCCTGGGGCGGTTTCTGCTGGGAAGAAAGATTACATTGGCTGTTGGACTCCAGATCATATGTGTTTTTAATTGGCAGAAAGCTTGACTGAATTTTGCTCATGTCCAGAGACTTGAGCTGAGACTGAGATTAAACATGAAGGAGTGATTAAACTTCCAAAGGAATCTCAAAGCAGTCAAATATTGGAGAAGTGGCATGGCTATTGCTGAGGGATCTTAGTCAAATATATGTTGAGAATAAAGAGCAAAGAGTCCAGCAGAATGATATAAAATGTTGTGAGCTTGACCAAAAAGAAAGTTCCAGAAAGGCTATGGACTGCAAAGATGGGGCTGAATCTCCATTGCCCAGGAGGAAGAGGAGAATAGAAAAGATGTCCTGAGGACATCATAGGAGGTGGCAGATTCTCAACCTTTGCAGCCTCAGAATCACAAAGGTGAGGGACTTTGCTCTGAAGAGAAAGCCACAGAGCCCCATGTTCCAGAATGGGAGCAGCGGCCACACCAGACTACAGAATGACTCCAGCATAGAAAAATTTTTCTTGGAATCAGGGTCAGAGTGCTCAGCAACCCAGGTGTTCTACCCCTAGAGCCAAGAGAGAGGAAGGCCTGGCTACTGCTCCAGCTGGCAGCAGACCTTGGCATCATCCACATGGCATTGGCTTTAGGTGCCTGCAAAATGCAGTACTTCTGAGGTTAAGGCTTCCACCTCAATTTCAGAAGAAGGCCATGAGGCCCGACAGTGTGCCCCAGGGAGGGCAGTGGTGAAGCTCTGAGTGAGAATCCTGCTCCATAAAACTCTAGAAGTTAGAAAAGCCAGGAACATGAATCATCTAAGGAAAACTGCAAGGAGGGAGCAAAGCCAGCTTAAGAGAGAAGCTATGGGAGCTGCAACCAAGAGTGCCATAGGAGTAGAGCCGCATGGAACTCAGATTGCTTAGCATGTTCCACATGGAACTATAGGACTTAATGTTTGTGCTACTGAATTTTGAGCTTGTTTTGGCCTCAGTGGTTTGTATCCTGCTGTGTATACCTTTCAGAATGGCAATGCTTATCTTGTGCCTTTGAATGTTAGATGTATTTAACTTTTCATTTGTATAGGGGCTCACGGTTGAGTTTGCCTTGGATCTTGGAGGAAACTTAGGACTTGGACTTTTCAGCAATGCTGAACCTGTTGGGACTTTGGCAACTCTTAGACATGGAATAAAATGCTTTTTGCAGAAGGGAGAGACATGAGACTTTGGGGTCCAGGGGTGGAATGTTATGGTTTGTATCTAGATGCCCCCTCAAAGCCTCATATAACTCATGAAGCTGTCAAGCCAGCAGCTTGAGGTGTGGAGCCAGAGGACCAGGGAGGGGCTTGAGGGGCAGATCCAGTGAGGTGCAGAACAATTAAGCTGTTAGCATGCACCACCCCAGCCCTCCCCTCAGCTCGGTGGCCTGTATTGGAGGTATGGAGCAGATCATACACATCACACAGCAGCACCCCAGCCTCTCCTTCAGGCCCTATAGATCAAGGGCAGTGTCTTGAAAACTCCAGTAACTGTGAGCTAAATAGACCTTTCCTCCCATAAGCTTGTGGGTCTAGTATTTGTCCCACCAAAGAGAAAAGTAACTAAAACATCATGCCTGCCACCAAAAATGGGCATGATAGCACACATATACAATCCCAGTGATGGAGAGGCTGAGACAGGAGAAGCTCTGTGAGTCTAAGCTGCTTAATGAGACTCTCTGCCAAACAAATAAATAAATGCATTTTAACAAAATAATAAAAAAAGGACTCCAAGGCCACCATGAGTCTAAAGTGCCTGCTTAGGCAAAATTAGGCAACCTCAGGGAAGGTGTGTCAATCCCCAGCACCACATGCTTGCCAGCCCCACCTCAAGGGCAGGCTGAGTCAGCCACACAAAAAAAGGACTCTGGTCATAACAGAAACTGTACTGTAATGTCCTATAACTCAGTGGAGTCCCATATTTTCTGTTCACGAAATTATGGGGCTATCAAGGAAAGTGATCAGTGATATATATATAGTGTGCCTAAGGAGAGTCATCTAGATAGAAAACATTCTCTCAGGCTTTCATAGAGAGCAAATTGGTCAAGTAACGGCTGTCACTCACCCAGATGGCTCACACTGACAAAACATCTAAAAATTCCTATACATGGTTTCAGGGTAAGTCCCCAAGGGATTTGACTGACCTTGTCAAATACAAAAGTCACATTTTGTTTGTTATATAGGTCTTGCTTTATCTTGGTCTTAACTATCCAGCAGAAAACTATAACCATGAGGTATAAAAATTAAGGCCATATTAATATGCTGACCTGTGAAAGGCTCAAGTCAACAACTTCTATCATTGCCAGTTCTGCAGATAACCCACTACTATTATGAACTATTAGACTATATAGGATTATTTTGCTAAAGACATGCACCTACAGTATTTGAATGTCAATGGCACACCCAAGTTTCATAAAACAAAACAAAAAAGGGGATATAAATGAAAGACAGTTTTGTAGTGAAATGTATATATATATATATATATATATATATATATATATATATACACACATATATATACACACATACATACATATGTGTGTGTATCTGTAACACAAAATAGTATAGCTAAAATAGTTAATGCAGGTACTTTCTCTTAGCTCAATGAGAAATACTTGTACTAATAGTGTTTAGACAATATATCATGTCTGCATCTTGTAATCTGAATAACTACTAAGAAGACAATATGCAATGCATTAAGTATTACAACTATTCTACTAACCTACTTTGAAATTGTCTCATTTCTGCTTCTTTCTCATTAAAATTTTTTAAAAAAATTTTAGCAAAGGACTTCCAAATCTGCTTCAAAAATTGGCAAGAACAGAGGAAGAGGTATGCTTAATGTGAAGGGGACTGTATTTTAGAAAGGATTAGTAGTAATGTGTCTTTTGGTGCTACACATTTTAAAAATGTAAACACTGTATTTTTTTTATCAGACTTTGCACCTCCAGGCTGGTCCTCTCCCCTGGACTTCAGATCAATGTACTCAACTGCTTGCTCACCATCTGTGCCTGGATGTTGAATTTGCATCTCCAGCTCAATCCAATAAAATTCAAATTTCTAAGCCTTCCCTTTTAGAGGCACCTCTCGTCCCAACTTTTACCCACCTTAATGCACACAGCAACCTTCCAGTTTCCCATTGGAAACCTCCGGGAGTTGCTGGGTGAGGTGGCACACAGGCCTGCAATGCCAGGGTGGAAGGAAGCTGAAGCAATAGGCTTGCCAGCTCTAGGCCAGTCTGCTCTACTTAGTGGGGCCCTTTAGAGAAACAAAAACAAAAATTAAAATATAAGGGGTTGTGACGATGGCTCATTGGCAGGACGCTTGCATGACGTCATCTCAGTCCCCAGCACCAGGAGCAAGAAACAAAGGAGAAAAAGTCCAGGAGTTGGTCCTAGAATCTTCCCTTTCATATGCCCCAAAGCCAATCTGAAGAACTTTGGATGGTGCTTCTACTCACAGGCTCTAAGTCCAAAATCTGACCAGCCTTTAAAATTTCTTCTGATGTACACCTGGCTCAAGCCCTCTCAATGTGCCTCTCCTGGATTCCTTCAAAGCCTCCACATTGGCCTCCCTGTCCCCATCCCATCCTTCTGCTTTGTCTTTTCTCAGAAGAGGAATTGAGCATTATTGTGAATTTAAATCGGCCCACACCCATCAGTTTCACGATTCTACAGTCTTGGAAAGCCTGTCAAGTCCAAGTCTTTTCAGGGACCTTCTGTCCTACACATCCTGAGAGGCTCCCTCTGCACCTGCCTGCTCTTACCCCATCTGCCAGCTCCTCCATGCTGCCCTCTGATGACTCTGATCCTGCTGTTCCTGGAGCTCCCTGGGGGAGGTTCTGGCCCAGGAAACTTTGCTTCGGTTTTGGTTTGACCTGCTCAAATGTCATGTTACCAGCAAATCACTGTTGGCCGCCTGCTAGAAATTATAAACTGTTGCTTTAATTTGAATGTTTCTTCATGATATTTATGACTTTCAGACATGACATATATATTTTGTAATTATTTGTTGATTGTTTTTTCTTGCTAGGAAGTAAACTTCAAGTGGGAAAGGTTTTTAAAATGCTTTTGTTTACTGCTAAATCTCTGTGTCTTTATCTGGACCCAATAAGGTCTCTGTAAATGTATAATTCCTAGTGGAAAGATGGTGTAAGTGCTAATTATAACATAAGCTGAAGCAACACAGAAACATTAGCTGAAGCATTGAATATTAAGTAAATATTAGATATGAAATTTATATTAGAGGAGCTGATGAGATAGCTCAGGGGCTTAAATAGCTCAGCAGTTTAAAGCCCCTGCTTAGGCAAGCTTGGCAAGCTTAGGCAAGCATGGAGGGACCACAACTCAATCCCCAGCACTACATGCAGTGCAGCCCTGCCCTCAGGGTGGACTAAGCTGGCCAGAAAATTAATTAATTAATTACTATCATAAGAATAGATATTATACGTTAGGTTAGAATGTCAGGTATTTCCTCAATCTCTCTTTCAACAATGAAAAGCAAAATTAGTGCAACTACAACTGTTAGTTAAATTCGTTTTCTGTATTCACTATAATATGTTGAATTATAATGAAATTAGGTCAATGACATTCAAACATAAACAATTTCAAAGTACTTGAATTAATAATAATTTTAATAATAATTTAATTTAATTGGCATTCTCATGTTTAAGCTCAACACTTTCCATCTCATTTGATCTTCATGACAGAGCAAGTGGCACCTACTCAAAGTGCAAGCCTTGCCATGCCACCCCGACTTTGACAGCCTAGTGACCAGCATTGCTTTAGGGACTCTGGTCACAATTCCTCAACATGACCTCTGGGCTCCCACAGGGGCTGGAGACCTGGTGTACAGGTCGCATTGCTTCCTTCCTCATCTGGCTTCCCAGGGTCCCCATCTTCTGTCAGCTCCAGTGCAGTACATTACTCCTGACGAATGTCAAGTGCTTTCTCCTCAAGCACTTTGAAGTCATCCCCCGCTGTCCCTGCTACCAACATACTGTGCCTTTGAGCTTAGAAGGCTGGGAGCCGAAGATGTATGTTTTGGAAGGCTGTAAATATGGTTTGTGACAGAATCATCTCAGATTCCTTTAAACTGCTCGTGTCTGCACCTTCCGTTTCCCAGCTTTCTGTGGGTCCAGCTTTCTGTATTCTTGGTGGGTTCCTCAGTCATGTAGAGTGATGCTCTCAAAATACCATCCTGCCTGTTTACCCATGATCACCCTGGAAGCTCAGAAGCTATGGCCTGTTGATGCCTCATGCACAATACCCAACACAGAAGTATTTTACCTTTTTCACAAGGCCTTTGGCTTTTTTCTAAGAGCCAACTTTGGTCAACCCTCATGTCATAGCTACAGTCTTTCCTCACTGGCCTGAATATGCTCTGTAAGAACTGTATTACAGACTATGCATCAGTTTTCTATGGCTGTTTTAAAAGATTATCACAAACTTAGAGACACGGAACAACAAAACCTTTTCTTTATAATGGTGGAGGTCAGAAGCATACAATCAGTCTCACCATGCTAAAACTGAGTGTTAGCAGGACCGTGACGGCTTCTAGAAGCCCCTGCAGCGAATCCATAGCCATGCCCTCAGATTTAGACACCACCTCTGTTCTTTGGTTCATGACCTCACTTCCCCCTTTTCAAGGCCAGTAATGCTCGGCTGAGTTTTTTATATCCTGCCATCCTCTTGTTTCTTCTTTTGTTCTTCTTTTCATACAAAAAGTAAGCTTGCAATTAACTCGGGCCCACATAAGTAATCGGCTGGAATGTCTCCAATTCAAGAACCGCTGAATGACAACCTTAATTGCACATGTAATTTTAATTTCCCTTAACATAGCAGTGACAAACCTTAGCAGGCACAGAGACCACTTCCACCGTCTCAGGAGCCAAGCCACCTCAGCGACCAAGCAGCAGATGACAGCGCACATAGGGGCTATGCTCGTGCTTGGAAAAGAGCAGCGGCAATAAGCAATGATGTCATGAGCTCAGACTCATTAGCCACCACTTGTCTAAGCTTTTAAGTATTGACTGGTGATGAGTTTTAATACATTATTTAATGAACACATGATGTTATTTTATTTAATATATTTTTCCTTTGCAAGTAAGTGATTCCTACCTCTTTGGAACACAAACAGGTAGGTGTCTACAACGCTAAGTAATTTCAATTTATATTAGCACAGCAAGACTTCAGGAAGTTAACTAAAGGACCTCCTCAAGAAGATCCCAGGAAAGTCTCTATAATGTGTACTCAGAGCTTTCCCAGGCTGGGAGTGGAGATGTGTGTTGGGGACTCAGCTGTGGTCCCAGGACCCAGGCTGATGGTATTTACTTATAAATAATGTCAGAAACGGGGGACATGTGAGCTGAACCTAGCTAGCCTATAGGCCTAAATCATTTCTTAACATCACAATATTTATAAACCGAGACATTCCTGTAAGTCTGCATTTCCAGCATCTTTTAGCAGTGACACACCCTCAACTATAGGTGCCCTTTCTTTCTACACAGCCCGCAGTGCTCTTCGCCCCTCAGCTGCCTGGATCCCGCAAGCACTTGGAATTGTGCTCTCTGGGTTCTGTCCTCTACCCTCCCTGTCTCACCATCTGAAGCTGCCTCCTCCCCTGCATGGTGCTGCTGTCTCCTTTTGCTTCTGCTGCAGGGGTCAGCACAGGCTCCGCTCTCCACTATCTTTTCCCCCGATACTCCCCACAGCCTCCTTTCCTCTTCCTCTTTTACCCAAGATCCTATGCTCTCCTCCCTCTTTGTGGCTGGCGTTGCTGCTTCTTTTTCTTCCGAGGCTGCTCTTCAATTCCCCAGGCGCTGTGCCCCATTCCCCTTCCCTCCCTAACGTTGCCTTGCTCTCATGTGTAGCCCTGTCTTCTTCCTGCTGCCTTTCCTTCTTGCTTTTCCTGCTGCTCCGATTCGTGTGTTCTAGGTTCTTTTCCATTGTTCTAGCCTCTTTCTCTTCCTTTTGCTTCCTTTTCTTTTTCTTTTATGGAGGGCATACCTGCTCTGCTTCTGTGGTGAGAGGGCCCTGGGTCCTGGCCTTCAAGATGAGCCAGGAAGTCCTGCTTCTGGGCCTAAAGTCAAGCACTCTTGGCCTTCCCTGTGGTCCCATGATGGGCAGCCTGCGCACCGTTGCCCCCCCCCCACTGGTTGGGAGCACCATGTTGTCGGTCTGAATCTTGGGAGTCAAGGGCCCCTGCTTGGTGTCCTCAGCACAGCTTTCCAAGTCTCCGTCTGGCTTCTCTCCACCTGACATGCCTGTGACTGTGTTCACAAACTTCTTATACAGCAAGCTGGCTTGAGATGCTGCTGCTGAGGGGTCTCCTTAGGGAGGTGACTGACCTATACCCCATCCGGCCCTGTCTCCCACTATGTTAGCCACAGTCTCTCTGAGGAGCTCCTTTCTCCAGGAGCCTGTGAACTCCTTGGAAGGATCGCATCCCACCCCACCAGTGTCCTGCTTCCGTGTCCCTTGAAGCCTGGAGGAAGCTCTTCTTCTGGCCTAGCCCTTTGCCTTGAGTCCATTCATGCTCTAGCAGCTGCTTCTTAGCAGACTTCACCGTCAACTCTTGACCTGGGGTAATACTCATGTGGGTGAAGAAGCTGGGTCTCAGGATCTCACCCTGGACAGAGGGAACATCACCTGTCACTGCAGGAACACCCCTTTGTGAGAGCATGTGTCACACTTCACCTGCACACCACCATCTCCCCAGAAACCAAGCCAAGGTTTTAGCTTTGAGGTTTTCTTACGAAAAATTGAAATTTAATATCTAAGGTTCATCAAGGTGGTGTTCTAATTAAGAGACCGATTCTTTTCATGTTGTGCTGCTTCCTTGGCATATTTCATCTATAACATCATATTTCATTCTTTGGGAAGAATTTATGGAAATAAGAGCAAGGGTCTATGTATGCCTGGGCTGGCTGCGACTTTAGCAGGAGCCTTCACAAAGCAGGAAATGCAGTCCGACGTCCTTTTCAGAGCAGGCCAGAACTGGTAGACAGTGGAGCCATGCATCTGTGTGCTGTGGTCAGCAAATCAAAGAGCAGCACCAATTCGTACTCAGCTGGATCCAAAGCAGAGTGGCCCATGGCAGAGGGCAACCAGCCGACACCAGTGGAAAACAGCCAAAACAGCAAGAGCAGAAAAGGAAGCAAGCCTCTTGCCCTCCCTTGTATTATATGCAGGCTACCCATCCAGGTGGGGTGCAGCACTCACACCCATAATCCCAGCATTGGACCATGCATGGATCAATCAGAAACTCTACACGTCCTCTCCATGATTGCATGAGGCTTTGGAAGAACGTCCCGACACAAACTATCACAATCTTTTCTTTTGAAATGTTAGACTCGAGAATTTGCTCAGCAGTGCACAGTTTCAATATTGCTATCCACTCTGTTTCTCCTGCTGACATCTTATATAACCATGGTCTATTATAAACCAGGAACCTGCACTGGTAAACGTCCAGTAACTAAATTATACACCTTATTCAAATTCCACTTGCTTTTGCATGCAAATTTTTGGTGCATATTTCTAAGTAATTTTATCTCAAGATACAGAACATGCACATCACCACAAAGAAACCCACCCTTGCTGCTCCTTGCTAGCTAGATCCTCTCCTTGGCATGGTCCTTGATAACCTCTGCTCTATTCTCCATTATTTGAATGGTGGCATCTCAAGGGTAGTATATATTTGAACCCAGATGCTATGTCATCTTGACTATTTCACTCAGCATAAGCTATCTGAACATTCTGGTTGCTGTGTTGGTCATTCACTCCATTCACTCCCTGTAGTTATTAATTAGTTCTCCATTGTACGAGCATATCATCTCTTGTGAAAAGTAAAGCAGCAATGTTTTTTAAAAAAAAAATTTAACACACTTTCATTCACAGCATGTTTATTATGGACAAGCTATTGTACCAAATGCCTCAGAAGCAGAGTTGGGTGAAATCCAATCCTTCCTTTCAAGTCAAGTGGGAAACAGACAAGAATTCAGTAATTAACATACAGTGCGATATGAAATTCATTTACCCAATTTGGGTAGCTCTCAGCTTGGGGGTATTACATGCTAAGTCTCTATGAACACTTATAAACAGGTTTTGTGTGAAGTAAGTTTCAATTGCTCTAGAATAGCACTTTCAAAAATGCAACCAGGAAGTCATACAGTGAGTAGCCACATAACTCTATGAGCGCTGCTAAGTTGCCTTCTGGAGTGGCTGCTTCATTGTGCATTGCTAAGAGTAGAGGACTCTTGGAATAGTCTCTGTGAGTCTTTGCCAGAGCCTGATAATTGTCAGTTTCTTTTCTTTTTAATTGGCAAATAATAATTGTATATATTTATGGAGTACTGAGGAATATTTTAATAATGCATACACATAGAATTAGAATAAATTTCATATCTATCATTTCAAATATTTGTTATGACTTTGGGATTGGAACTTTCAAAATCCTCTCTTGGGGATATTTTTAAATGTGCAGTATGTTATGATCAACTGTAGTCACCTTGCTTTCCAACACAGCATTGGAATACACTCTTCCTGCTGATGACTTTTCACTTTCCTCCCTACATGACCACCCAACCCTCAGTTCCTGGAAATCATCATTCTACGCTCTTCTTCTCTGAGTTTGACTTTTTCAGATTCCACATATATGTGAGATCTCCCAGTAATTTTTTTTCCTTGCCAAGCTTATTTCACTTAACAAAATATTGCCAATACTTTTTGTTTCAGCCATTGAGGCACTCTAATACGCAGAGCTATCTCAGTGTAGCTTTCATGGGCCAGTTTCCTAAAGATTAATAATGCTAAATACATTTCACAGACTGGGTCATTTATATGTCCTCTTTTGGAATACGGCTATTCAAGCTTTTTGCACATCTTCTGATTCTGTTATCTGATTGAATTTAGAGAGTTTATTCTTATTCTGGATACAAATCTTCAACAGAGAAAGCGACTTGTGACTCTCTTTGCCATTTGGTACCATGTCCTTGCACATGGTCTTAGTATCGGGAATTGAATTCAGGGCTTTGTGGTTACCAGGCAGACATGTACTACTGAATTATATCCCCATTATCTTTTCTAAGGGTTTTATATACTTAGATGCTACTTTTAGATTGCCAGTCAATCTTGAGTTAATTAACATATATGTTATAAGTCTTAAGTTGAGGATCAATTTTGTGTCCATGAATACTCAATTATTCTAACATCATGTTTTGACAAGGGTACTCTTTCTTCATTGAATTGCTTTTGCATTTCTTGGGCATGTTTGTGTAGCTGTGTTTCTAGGCTTTCTGTGTTGTTTCATATAATACTGTATTTTAATTACTGATTTTTTTGTTTCTATCCCTGGACTTGAAAGGAAGGATTGGATTTCACTCAACTTTGCTTCTGAGGCATATGGTGTAATAGTTGGTCCATGGTAAACACACTGTGAATAAAGCGTCTTACATTTTTTAAAAAGAAACTTGGCTGTTTTGCTTTTCACAGAAGCTGATCCAGCTAGTCAACTTCTATGTTCAAGCAGAAATAAGAAACACTTATACTGGATTTCCTGTTACTTTCTTCAGTAGTTATCATTCATCTGTTCATAGCACTTTGTGGCTTTTTTTTTAGGCAATCAGAGCAACACTGCCCCTTGTGTAATGTGTGCACTAGTGTATGCATGCTAAGAGAGGTACAATATGAGAGATGGCCTTTGTTCCTAAAGAACATGCTTGCTATAGTATAGCATACTGACAACAACCAGGAGCCTCATGATCAAGCAAAAATGATCAAGCCTACAGATAATTAATAGCTGCAATTGAGATGATTGTAGCACGTAGCGTATGGGAATGGTGCAAAGCTATCATCCAACAACACTGGCAAGTCCATGTCCTAGCATTCAGCAAGCCCTTAATAAATATTGGCTGACATTATCTCCATCCAGTAATGTTCTAAGTAGAAGTTTTCTCATCAATTTCATTAATATCACTGTAACCAAGTTACAGTTCTTTATGTTCTCTACATCTTATTCAAGTTAGAGTAAAACAAATTATGAAGAATATTTGTGTCGTTTTGCTACCCTAAGTCAACCACATAAATTTATTCACAAAACTATTTGATAGCCAGTGGTACTTCTATATCAAGGTAAATCACAAGGCACTTTATAAAAAGGCAGAGAATATTTTCAAATGAACAGTAGGTGCATTTTAAAGAATTACATCATTGAACATTAAGGTGTTTATCCTCTAATGAGTTCTTAATTTTGCAAGCAGAAATTTGATCAGAATGCACTGGCTATTTACAAAAGTTAAATAAAACTTTTCTCTCCAGAAACCATATATGCTTGCAGCTGAAGTGATACATAAGTGAACATCATATTCTTTGACATTAATCACATCTCTTTCAACATTCTCAGGGGCTCTGATGAATTTTCTAATTGTTCTACCCTTTCTGTGAAGACAATACTTTAAACATTGGTTATAAACAAATATACAAACATTTGGTGGCTTACCACGTTTTTTTTCACCCTTCATAATTCCTCAGTATGTTTTAACATGTCTGTGTGTGTATCTTTCAGGGCTTTCTTCTGGAGATATTAGCAGAAGAAATCATAATGATATAGAGTTCTGGTACTTTGGAGGTCGCTTAGCATGCAGTTGGACTTGACAAGAAAGCTAGGAAGGACAGTTCTCTGCTATCTCCCAAGAACTACTCTTCTGAAAAGTTGAGATGTTGTCTGTTTTGTGGTATCTCCTCTTCTAGTGAGAAGCCAGCAAGGATCATCAAACACTATCTTTTTCTATTAAGATAATCCCTATTACATGCAAATGTCTGTTGAATGACATTTTTATAGATACAACTTATAACACCCACAAAAGTCTACCTAACAGTGTCAATTAGTGGCCTCCTAAAAATATCGCTCCTGTGGCCAAAGCAGAAACAAGTATGTTGGTTATTATAGTAATTAAGCCACTGCTTTGAGAATATAGTGTCTTGGAGGCAGAGACAAGATAAGGAAGAACTTTGGGAGGCTGTTCAGAGTAAATCTTACTGATGGCGGACGAGGAGGAGAGAGCTTGGTTGCACTTGGGCAAAGGTCATGGCAAGATTGTCGAGATGCCTAGAGCATCATGAAATTTAGAAGGAAAGTGAGAAGTGTAGTCTGTTGCCTGTTAGACAAGCCTGTATGGAAGAAATCATGAGGATAGCTCAGCAGTGTAATTCTGAGGACATAATTTTCAGAAGTTCAAGAGAGAAATAATGATCATTCTTAATTTCATCTTCCTAGGCATGAATTTCTTGGACAAGAAAAACAAAATTAATCCACGTGACTGCATCTGGTTTGGGTTCTTAACAGAGTGACACACCTATGATTTTGAAATCTCTGCCTCCCATTTGCCCTGGGAATGGCTTTGCTGCAGAGAGGTTCTCTGTCCTGATTCTTGCTTTGGGGGGAGGTATTTTCTCCTCCACGAGCTTTAAACACGATTTCTTTTGAAAGGAGTAGAAAAACATATGTTGTTAAGGGCGTGAAACTTTAATAATAAATTATGGGAGGAATTTCCCTGAAAGATCCTGAAGGAAACCCTTACAAGAGCAGGGTGTCTGAGGGAGAGGAGCCAGTAAGCTGGCTGCTGTGTGGAGCTCAGGCCACGTTCTCAAGTCCAGGCTGCTGCTCGAGGCCTGCTGTGGCACGTGGTATGAGAAAGACACACCAAAAGGCAATCTGCTGTCTCCGATTTTTCCTTCTAAAAAATATGACATGGCTATTTTTATGCTACCAGAAGATGAATCCTTGGATTCATCTCCTCTTTTAAAAAAAAAAAAAAAAAAAAAAAAAGTATCTATGGTGTTTTCTTTTTTTCATCAAAAGATGTACCTTAAACCCCTTATTTTCTTTTTATTTAGTGCCTTCTCATTTAAACGTTTTTTCGTTTTCGCGGTACTGGGTATTAAACTCAGGACCTTGCGCTTGCTAGGAAAGTGTATATTCTACTGAGCTACCTCCTCAGCCCTAGTGTCTTGTTCTTTACAATAGAATATTTATCTTTGGCTGGCAAGATAGCTCCGCGGATGAAAGCCCTGCTTAGCCAAGCTCAGGCAAGCGCTGGGGCGTCGGTTAGATCACCAGCACCACAGGCTGAGCCAGCCCCGCCCCCGGGCCACAGAGTCTGCACATGGTAGAGCATGCGTGTAATCCCAGTGCTGGGAGTGCTAAAACAGGAGGAATAGTGTATGTCTGATCTTAGACCCTGTAACAACCAAATACATTTTTTAAAAAAGAATGCATATCTTCAAATCTAAAGTGAAACTTTATTTCTCAGTGGTACAGAGGCACTGTCGGCAGGGCCATTTTACCTCTGAGCTACATCGCTGGCCCCCTTTAGTTTTCACTTTCCCCTGAGACAAGTTCTCCCTAAATTCCTGGGGTGCAACAGGACTATGTGATATCCTGCCTCAGTCTCTCCCAACGTTGAGACTCTACATATGCCCCACCACACCCAGTTGGAAGCAAAACTCTTTTATTGTTGCCATTTCCTAGATTAAATCCTTTGACAAGCTCTTCCTCTGTTCCACTTACAAAGCCGCCCTCACACAGTCAAGACACCCCTCAATCTCTTTCCACCCACACCTTCAATAGCATCGTGTGAGAATTCACTTCCTTCCAAACAGATTAACAGAAAATCAATTTCCTCACTTTCTCAAATTTGCCCATCTCATTCTTACCCACTAGTATTTCTGGTTCAAAAGTTCATCAAGTTTCATGACAGGTGATTTTCCTTAAAATGGTATGACCCTCAAAACAGGTACCAAAAATGTATGCATGTGTAATCATTTTATGAGGATAAATATGGCACACCAGTAGATTAAAGAATGGAGTGACTGGGCATTTGGCCAAGAATAGGAGATTTGAAGAAAGATAAATTGGGCAGATCAGAGAGACTGTGTGAGTACATTGATGATACACGGTTTTAAGCTAAAATCCATCAGAAGCTATTACACTATATGCGATTTTAAATCAGTGATGATAATTTGCAGTTTGAAAAGCTAAAGGGTGAGCAGTAGTTGTGGCCAAGTAGTGAAGGTGATGGACTAGAAAAGCTAAAGGTTGAAAATTGATCAAACAAGGTCAATGGTGATTCAAGACAGAGTAACTGTCTCTTGTAACAGCTGAAGTGGAAGAAAAGTGTAGTTTCATTACCAAGCATAGCAGGAACAAAACAAAGAAGCCAAGGTATTAGAAATAGTAAGTACACTGAACCTGTCCTTGGCATACATTGAGTGTGAAGGAGAAGGGGGTGTTAGAATGGACCTTAGTCTCTGATTACATAATAGCAATGAAAAACACAGTACCTCTCACTAAGGTAGAAAACAACTGCACCAATACAGTGGTTGTTTTCATTTAATGTGTGACTATTTCAATTAAAATATAGTCATTCTTACCTCATTCAAAATGCTTATCACCTCTGTACATGTAGCTAGAAGCTACCAAGGCCAGGGTGGATCCAGAACATTTCTATTTCTGCCACCATTTCTATTGGATAACATCACCATTACCAGTATGGAAAAAAAAGAGAACTGTGTGACACCAAGGGTCACAAGCTGCCACTCTGGTTACCAGTCATTTTCAGGTTCTTTTACTCATGAACACAACCAAAACTCAGGAAATCACACCTACACTCTTCAACTAAACATACCCCTACTCTTTTGTGTTTTCTCAGAATTCATTCTGCCCAAAGTACAAGGGAAGGTCATGTTCAATTATCTTGCCCATGTGGAATTCAATCAGCACAGATTATTTAGAAAGAAAAAAAGAAGGAGAAGAAGAAGAAGAAGAAAAAAGAAGAAGAAGAAGAAGAAGAAGAAGAAGAAGAAGAAGAAGAAGAAGAAGAAGAAGAAGAAGAAGAAGAAGAAGAAGCTCATCAGACTGACATACAGAGTTTCAGATGGCCTTGAATCATCCAGACAATGACATTATGTAGACATTCAGTATTCAAACCCAGGTCACATGAGAGGTCTAAACTGAAGTCTCTAAGTCACCTACATGTTTAGGTGAAAGCATGGAAATGGATGTGTTTTAAGTGTATACTACTAGCCTGTGAGAAGGGCAGCTATGTTTGATCATTAAGGAACACCCAAATCTGTATCTATGGAGAGAAAGATGATCCTTACCAGTTACTACTAAAAAATGCCAAAAACTGGTTTCAAGGAAAAGTTTCTCTTTTTTCATGAAATTAAGTATAGAACATAAACTGGCACCTAATTTAAAATTGAAATGCAGGCCATATTTATGCAAAGTAGGAGCTTACAGGGATTGTAGAAAATTAGACTATCAAGTAATCCATGAGATTTCTTCGCATAGGGCTTTCTGAATTTCCTTCCATAAGACAGTTTGAATATGACAGTGTAAACTTCACTATTGTTTAGAAAATTAGGTTTTAAATATAATGGAAGTAGGACAATGGAAAAAATTATTATATAAAATTCTGTCTCAAGTTTTTGCAACAAGATATAAATTAGATCAAGCATGACTCAGACAAAGTAAATTATAAACAGCCAGCTAAATTCAATGAATACCAGGACAGACTAACTGTTAGATATTAAAAAAAAAAAAATTAAAAAAAACACCAAGATCTTAGGCAGCCCACACACAGGAGAAGTTTCTGAAATGTCTGCAAAATCAATTAGAAACAAAAGCTTTCTGTTTTCTAGGCAGTGGGTAGCATACATCATGAGATTTTTAATGAAGTGTTTCAGTCACTGACTTCCCAAGATGCCTTTGTGCTGTGTGGATCAGAGTTGAGATCGTCTCTGTAGACAAGGCCCTGATTGAAGAAAGTGTGCGGGGGAGGGGGTAATGTACTAATTAACAAGAACAAGCTCACCCATTACAAGTGTATCAGTCCTACAGGGCATTTATATACAGAAATGAGAGGCAATTAATACAGGACCCTTTCATAACATCCATTCTTACAAAGGTAACAATTGAAACACATCTAGGAAGGAAAGGCAAATGAAAAACATCTGAACAAATACAAAGAGGATGGCAGTGCTTGATGCTTTAGCTCATGAGACCACCAGAGGTGATTCAAAGGACGCCAACAGAGAAGCCAGGAATAATGTGCTGGAGTCTGAAGTATATGCTCACACTCTGATGTACGTGGGAATCATCCAGGAATCGCTTTGAAAATGTGGCTGCTAATTCACTAGGTCTGGGTGGTACCTGAGATCCTGATGTCTAATCGCTTGGTGGTGTAGATGCTAGGGCTCTCTGGGCTACACTTTGAGTAAGAACTAAGTCAAGACCTGGAAGAAATGTCACACAGCACACAGAACAAAAGGCTGTGCTGTTTCCTGAATCATAAACCAGAAAAGACTCAAGACGAACTTCAGGAGAAGAACAAGGAAGAGGCCACACTCACAGGGGCCAGAGACAGGAGAATGTGTCTTAGGCACGGCGTCGGGTTGTGGTGATGAATACCCTCTTCTCATAGGATGCGGGTGGTGCTACGAAACATTTTGGCACACTTGGAAACAGTTCTAGGTGTTGGCACAGGGAGGCCTTTCCATGAAGGAGCAGGGATTCCTAATTGCCAAGTCTCTGCCCCTGGAATGTTGTAGATGGGGCCAGGCAGGCTGCTTTCTCCTTGGAGGAAGGGGAGAGAGCCTGACATGGATGGTGGAGATCAGCTCTCTTCTAGGCACCCGATTACATTTATGTTCTTTCGTAGATTTACCCTTTCCTTACTTTAGACAACCAGAAAAAGACAACTCTACTACGAACTTATAAGCAATTGATGGAGGATAGACAGTAGCCATTTTTACCCTATTTAGGTAACACAAGACCCTTTGTTGTTCCAGATTTTCTCACTAAAAGAATAGATTGAAATTTGAAACCAAAAACTCTCATAGTAATAGCATGTATCTTTCCTTTCCCTTGTGAATGGATTCTTCCTTTAAGAAACTCAGTAGGAGAAGGGAGAATTTGGGCAGAACTGGAATAAGATATGTAAACTCTCAGGGCTCATTTCTTTTTGAATTTGAAGAGTAGAAGTCATCATAAAGTCTGGAAACATAGATAAATGCACCTAACAACTCAATTACTGACTTTGCATTATAGCTTCTGATATGTCCAGAATTTATGGCTGCACCCTGTCCTTACAACAGTGCTCTCTGTATCAAGGACTTTACTGAGACTAGATATGCTAGAAACATTAAACAGACAAATTTCCATGGCCTGAGTGCTTGTATCCCTCCGGAATTAATGTTATGACCCTAACTCCTAGTTACAAAGCAGCTAGACTGTTGGTCCTCAGATGGTGGTGGGTTCATAAGGGCAGTATCCTTATGAAAAGGATTCAGGCCTGCATAAAAGATCTCACAATTTCTTAGATGCTTCCTTCAGCCATCTGAGAACAGACAGAGGTCACTTTGGTGAACAGAGAGCAATCAACCTCACCAGACACCAAATCTACTGGAGACTTGCTCTTGACTTATCCATCTCCGGAACCAAAATGAATAACTTTTAGTCACTAATAAGCTACCCAACTGATGGTATTTTGTTACAGAAGCCTAGACAAGCTAAGACACCACTGGGCTAACACCTGGGTTAGTTTTTCATTTGCCCAATTGTTGCTTCACACCATTACATATATTTCATGAGAATGACTTTAAAGGTACCAGGCAGTCTTGGAAAGCTGCAGTGTAAGAACTAGGAGTCACTGGCCTGAGTTAGAGTTAGAAAATAACAGGGTACTCAATTAAATTTAGATTTTAGGTACCCATTTTTTTAGTATAAATACACACCATGTTATTTAAAAAAAAAAAAAATAGTCACCATTGGTCACCATGATAGAGGAAAGGAATATAGTGGCTCATGCTCTGACTCAAAAAGCTTCCCTTGCAAGAATATATGCATTAATTGGACTGATGTTTTACTATTGAAACAAGACATATGGCCATGGCCAGGCATCAAAGGATAGCAAAGTGATTTCACATGGAAGAAAGGAAAATTGAATATAGGTGGAGGTCCTAATGAAAATTACACACACACACACACACACACACACACACACAAACAAACACCCACACGCTATTTTCAATTCATAGTTTATAATAACTCTTGGGAGCTAAAGGGAAAACATGAAGGACATTAGAACAGTTGCCTAAAGAGCTGAAAGGAAGTGGAAATAATGATAATAATAATAAGAAAAGGAACAGCAGCAGTCATCAATAAGGGCAGGGATTATTATTCTTATTGCACAGGTGGGTAAATTGGGAATCAGAGGGTTAATGTGTCACTGTGATTCCAGGGGCAGAGAAAGTCACACTTGGCTCTTTGGGGTCCATCTTCCGTTCCTTGTCCCTAAATGCCCAGTCCCAGATCTATATGTTTGGACAGGTGAATATAAATTTCTGAATTGGTAATAGTCTCCTATCTGCTTGGTAACTTCAATGGGGTATATAAGTATTCCTATGTTTAAACTTTTGTGCAGCTTGGTGTTTAAATAAAGAATACTCCACACATGTAAAATAAGGTGCATCTTATTTTCTCAGTGAACATCATTACTTGTGGGATGGAAAAAGCACAACATTAGGAGTCCGTTGGGGCTTGACTAGAGTACTGTCCTCGTCAAGTAACCACTTGGAAACTTGTAACAAGTAACTTAAATCCTGCATCTATTCCCTCATTTGTAAAGAAAAGACAACGCCTATTCTCCAAGGGCCTCACAAAGACTAGATAAAACATTACATGGTTCCAAGTCAATATGGCACAAATGACACAATATGTACAACTGATTCAGGCCTGCCATGCCTGCCCCGCCCCCCAGGGTGCACTGAGGTGGCTATGGAGACTGGGGGTGGCGGCACGGTAATCCCAGCACCTGGGAAGCTGAAAACAGGAGGATCAGTACGAGTCTGATGTAGTAGTGAGACCCTGTAGACCTTATACTAAATATAAATAAAAGGGGGAGGGATTAAGTGAAAGTCTCACAAATATATTTTATACATTTAAAAAAGTTTAATCTTTTATTTATTCAATACAGGGTCTCACTACACAACTCAGACTCTACTTTAGGGAAGGGTCTACATGGTCTTCAGGGTCTCACGACTGGATCGGACTCCTAGTGATCCTCCCGTTTACAGCCTCCTAAGAGCTGGGATTACAGCATGCACCACCACCCCCAGTCTCCCTTGCTGTCTCAGCGTGCCCTGGGGCCCCGGCCCAGCAGGCCTGGGGATCAAACCTTGGCCCCTGTACATGTACCTGCTTGTAGATGCTTTTATCTGCTGAGCTAGGGCTTTTTTTTTAGACTCTTAATAAGTCTCCTGTCTCACTCTCTTTAGAGCTGGAGTTACAGACTTGTACCACCACTCTCAAACTCAGTGGGTGGCATGGCCTGCCCTGGTTACCCAGGGTCAATCCCAGGGCCTTGCAGTTGTCAGGAAGGCACTTAGACCACCAAGCTGTCTCCCCAGCTGTATTTTATACATTTAGCTATATCTTTTTTCCTCTCTCTTTCTCTAAAGGTTATAAACTAAGGCTGGGGAGATAGCTCCATGGCACAAGTGCCTGCCTGGCCAGTGCAAGGTCATGAGTTTGAACCTGCACCCCCCCAAAAAAGGTCATAAAGTAATTGGTACTCAACTGATCATCTTCTTGCCCACCCTGCTTGGTATTCATCTGCTCTACCCTCTCAGTCACACTGTCACTATTTTCCTTAACAAGTTGCCTAATCACCATGATTATAATAAGCCAGTGAGAAAATTGGTCACTGAGATCTTCAGTTTGATGTTTTAAATTTCATAATTTTATGTCAGTGACTGTGACAAAGAAAACATCCCTAGGATATTACTTAAATTTGAATCAAAAGATAAATAACAGGTAGATTATTACTGAAGTAATTACATTTTTAATTTAATTTAGTTTTTAATCTATATTTTTAATTCTTCCATAAAAATTCTACCCACTCTTCCATTTAACACAGCAAATAAAGGTTCCCATTTTCATAAGTATGAGGTAATGATCACCGTTATGGTCTAAATGTTAAAAAACACTTTTTAAAAAGACCATATGCTCCGTTTTTGTTATTGTACTATATATTTATGTTTCTCCAACTGACATACTCTTTCAGTCTTGTGTTGATTATGCCTGATACATCCTGTCAATTTGAGAAGCTCAGAAGTTAACTTCTGAGAGACTCAGCAGGGTGCCAGGGTCCTTATTCTGTAAACACCCTCAGCCTGTGCAAGAGGAGGGCACTGAGAATGCTACCCTGACCCCTGGATGGGGGGGGATCCTGCTTAAAATATAAGGGAAGAAGAGAGGGTTGTTCTTCCCCCTTTTGCTCTTCTTGCTTTTGCTGCTTTCTGCGGGCATGAACTGCTGCCCTCTGCCATGTGACCCCCTGCCTTAGAGCCAGCTGATTATGGACTGAAACCTCCACAAATTGTGTTAGGGTATCAGCATTAGGTCTCCACAATGAGAACAAAGAACTAAGTACGATTTTGGAATTTGAGTTAATATGAAGAGTGTCATATTGTGTATATACTAACATAAATATATGGAACAGTAATTAAATCCTTTTGAATTTTCCATAGATTTCCATGTAGAAAGACACTGTTAAGGCACCCAGCCATGGGACCCTTCCCCCACACCACTTCTGATGTTCCTGGATGCGCCAACCACAGCTGTGCTGCAACCTTGACTGTCAGGCCTGGCTGATTACGCATATTGCTTTGTTTCAGCTGGCTTCAGGGACTCTATACTCTGTGCCCCAAACACCCTGGCCCAGCCAGGGACACTTGATGAGTCTCCTTCCCTGTTCCTGCCTGCCCAGAACACCCTCACCCAGCCAAGCACACTAGATGATTCCCCTTCCTCCACTTCCTGCTCTATAAAGACCCTGCCTCCCCAGCCATCGCTGCTGTTCTGGTCTACTGAGCAGCCTGGCACAAGCTAGTTGTTGCTAATAAACCGCTCCTTTCATGCAGGCTAACTTGAGTGTGGTCTTGTGTGGATTGAGGGCACCTTTCCCTGACCATTTTCCTGTCACATACCACAACTGCTTTATCCATACCCCACTTGTGCATGGTGACACCATTCAATAAGAGTGAAGACTGTGACTGCTGTTCTCATGAGTTCTCTTGACTGGGTTTACACTTCTCAAGCGAAAGGACAAACACTGCTTCTGGGTGCATCTCTGAAAGTGCTCACAGGGCAGTCAGTTGAGTGAGTAGGAAGACTGGCTCTCTTCTTGTGCAGGTACCAGCCAAGTAATCAGGGGCCTAAATAGAACAGGAAGACAAAGAAAAGGTGAAACCTCTTTGTCTCTCCTGAAGCTGAGACAACATTCTTTTGCCTCTTAGATGTCAGAACTCCTAAGTGTTCCAGCCTTTGAACTCCAGGAATTACACAATCAACTCTCCATGGTTCTTAAGCCTTTGGCCAATAACTGAGAATTAAACCACCAGCTGAGCTTCTTCCGAGCCTCTTAGACTTGAGCTGAACCATGTTACTAGGATGAGTCTCCAGTCCACAGATGGCTCATTGAAGGACTTCTCAGTATCAAGAATACCATAAGCCAATCTCCCTGGTGCATTCCCAGACATCTGTCATCTATCTGTCAATCTAATCTATCATCTATTTATCTGCCTATCGTCTATCTATTTATTGCATCTATCTTACTAGTTTGCTCTGTGGATAAATCGGATACTGGGATATAGGCCAGAAGTTCAGAGTGAGGAGGGATGGAACACATAGCAAACATCTCCCATTTCTAAGTTAATTTGGTGGTCATTTGGTTAGTCTGTAAACTACAACTAGCCTTCTACATTTATACACTATTCGATAATTTCAAAATCAGAGGAGAAAAGATGTTGTTCCTTATAATCTGATCCAAAATACACAGCCACTTCAGTGAGGGCAAAACCTCACTTTGAGTAGTCCTCATTAATGCTACTGGGTGTTTTTCTGGCTTTGAACTTTTGTGATTGTTTTAAAAGATATTGAAGTATTGACAGTAAAGTTTCCTTCTCTGTCTATTTAATAAAACAAAACATAATAGCTACATGTGACAGTCATCTAATACACACAGGCAATTAAAAGGTGTTTGCCCCAGTGAGCTCTCAATCAGCTTACTGCATACATGGAAACTTCACATACTGAATCATAACAAACAAAGCCATTCACAAATTATTGTCACTGATTTAAAACTAGTGGTCAAGTAAAGACTGAGAAACTGGATACGTGCAAATATTTTTGGATGATTGATAGCAACCAATTTGAAGATAGCATCATGCATACAGCAGCCATTACTGAATTCTGATTGCTTTGTTTGGTGAAAGTTTGTACCATTTCTAATGCTATTTTTTTCTATCATTATTTTCTATTCTTTAAAAAATAAAAAACAGAGTCTCACAAAAAGACACGTAAAATGAAAGATAGTTGACAACATAATGAAGACAGACATGTAGGGGACAGCATTCATTTCTTTATTAAAAGCACATCAAGGGACAAGCCAGATAGCTCAGTGGACTAAGGCACCTGCTCAGGCAAGCACAGGGCCCAGGTTCGATCCTTGGCATCCTGTGCTGGCCCTTCTCCAGGGGTATACTGAGATGGTGACTGAGACTGGGCATGGTAGTGCATGCCTGTAATCCCAGCACTTGGGAGGCTGAAAACAGGAGGATCACTATGAGTCTGATCTATGTGGCAAGGCCCTATAGATTCTGCACTAAATATGTAAGAAAATAATAAATAAGTAAATGTGAATTAAAAAGGTATTATGGGGGCCAGTGAGATAGTTCAGTGAACTAAAGCGCCTGCTTAGGCAAAGCTTAAGCAAGCACAGGGACCACTATTCGATCCCCACCACCACCTGCTGCTCCAGGCCTGTCCCCAGAGTGGCCTGAGCCAGCCACAGAGTACAGACATAGTGGTGTACATCTGTAATCCCAGTTCCAGGAAGACTGAAAGCAGGAAGATCACCATGAGTCCAACCTGTGTAGTGAGACCCTGTAACAACCAAATACATTTAAAGAAAAAAAAAAAAAAGATATTGTGCATTAAGCCCTGAGATATACACCTGAGGTCTGAATGGTAACTTTGAGCTTGGCCTTAACCTCAATAAGCTTGCAGCCTAATGCTTATGCTGTGGTAGTGCCTTGCATATAATTCCATTGCCAAAGCCGCTGCACCATGCTGAATAGCCTACCTGTGAGAAGACAATTGCTTCATCAGGGTAGGGTATGCCTCTTGCTGTCTACTGCCTGCCACAGTGGCTATTGCCATTCTCTGTGAATGTTTACGAGGTGAATTACAAATAAACATGGAATTGTCCTGTAGTTACTGTGCTTGTGATGAAATACCTGAGATAACTAACTAAGAAGGAAGAAAGGTTTATTCTGGTTCACTGTTTGTGAGGTTTCATTCCATGGCCTCTTGGGGCCATTGCTTTGAGCCTGTGGTAGCATGGCACATCATGCAGAAAGCACGGTAGTAGGTGCCTTCTACCTCATGGTCTCTGTGAATCAAGGAGAAAAGAAGTGTGCTGCACTCTGCTACCTTCTTGAAGAGCATGTTTCCCTGACGTCACTTCCTCCCACTAGGCTCTACCACCTGAAGCCACCGTTACCTCCCAATAACCTTAGAGGCTTGCAGGGGAGTTGAGAAAGCCAAATCTCTAGCTTTTAGGAGACATTCAAAATCCAAAATCCAAATTATAGTAGATACTTTCCTTTTATTTTTTTACTCCCTTCTAAGATGCCTTCATTTTATGTTTTGCCTTCAGAGCCTAACATTTATTAAAGCAGAATCAGCCCCCTAAATCATATACTCCAAGTGTCGCTAACATGCGTCTCTACACAAACAAACAATCACAGAAAAGACTTTTTTAAATTCCATTAATGACCATTTGGAGTGATAAGTGAGAAACTGAACTTTAACAATGAAACCTCAGAAGACATGTCAGGAAATTCTGTGTTTCGCAGTCTTAATGTAGGAGACAACCTACCGCCCCAGTGCCCAACATTCTTGAACACGGAGAGTTGAAAAGGCCTGTTAAGAGATGGTGGCTTTGTGCACCGCAGGCATCAGTGTGAATACTCCAGTAGACAGATGGCCTTTGTGTAGTGGAGGAGATTAAGGAAATGAGCAACAAGGCAACAGCCTGGAGGAAGCGAGCCCTAGATAAGAATGCTGAGAACCAGGCTGGAATGCAGCACACTTGGACAAAAAAGAATAGCAAGACTGGGGAAACTGGACGGGCTGCCTTGATAAGGAGACCAGCAAACGAAAAGGAAGAAAACATAAAACCTAGGCTTGCAGGGCTCAGCATCTGATGTAGAGTGAACATGTTTGCGTGACAGGGTACGGAGGCGAGAAGTCTGGGGGACAGGATAGGGCCACCTGTGTGCCTCGTAGGGTTGTTCTTTTGACTGCTTGTACCTTGATTTATTTGCTCTCATTTTCTCTTCAAGTGAGGTCTGCATTGAGCTGTGTGATTGCTAAATATGTTCTGGGTAGAAAGACTATTTATCATTTACCCTAAAAACTTGCAATTATCCGAAAATTCCAAGAAATCTAGGATTTTCCATAGTCAGCACTCAAAGACCTTAATTTCTAGCTTCCAATCTCCGTTGGTCAAAACCCTAAACCATTATCTCTGGCCTTTCATCATTAAAAGCCTCTTGACCCAGCCACATTTTTAATTTATTTGCACCAGTTCAATTTCAGCTCATGCCTGAGGTCAGTGAATCTGGATATAATTATTAAGAAGAAGTATTTGGCATCAAATTTCCTCAGAAATCAGTGAGTGGTTTGTCATGTCTCTGTTTTCAGTGTATAGAGATGTGGAAATCCCAAGCACCGGCCTGACTTGGAGCCTGACACGGTTACCTCTCAGCGCCCGTATCTGTGCACAGCATTGGGTCAGGCCAAGACAACAGCCAGATGCCTAATGATTGCACTGTGATCTATAGTTAAGGCTTAAAATTTTTACTTTATCCAAGTTTACGTGCTTCTACCTGGTTTTCTGAGCAACCACACTGAAGAAAACAATGTGTCGTATAACAACCACTATTCAATATGTATCTGTGGGTTTTTTGAAATTGTATATCATTTCTAATATTTTATCTTTTATTTTCTATTCTTTTAAAAGATAAAAGCAATTCTATTTTTAAAAGATTTTCTATATTATGCATTCATTCATCCAATAAATTATGTTCAACCTTTCCTTTTTAATAAATATATTTATTTATTTATTTATTTACTATTTTTAATGTTTTAGGGAAGGGTCTATAGGATGCTCAGGGTCTCACTACTAGATTGGACTCATAGTGATCCACCTGTTTACAACCTCCCAAGAGCTGGGATTATAGGCGCACACCATCACACCTGGTCTCAATTGCCAGCTTAACATACCCCACAGGTGAGGCTTGCACAGCAAGCTCAGGGATAAAACCTGTAGCCCCTGCTTCTGCTTGAAGGCACCCTAGTCTGCTGAGCTCTTTGACCAGCTCTGTTCAACCTTTCTTAAAAAGAGAATGGAGCCTATTTTTCTAACTAGACTATTGGAGGATGTTTTAAAACATTGTTAACACTAGATATAATTAGTGGAGCTGGCCAGATAACTCAGCAGATTAAAGCACCTGCTTAGGCAGATGGAGGGACCAGGGTTCAATCCCCAACATACTGTGCCAGTCCCAACCCTGGGGCACGCTGAGACAGCAACTGAGACTGGGTATGGTGATGCGCATCTGTAATTCTAGCACTTATATCTCAGTTACTCTTCCCTCATTGCTGGGACAAATACCCGACACCCAACATGAAGGAAGGAAAGGTTTATTTAGTTAACAGTTAATGAAGGTTTCAGTCCATACTTGGCTAGCTCCAAGGTAGAGTGGCACAGGGCAGAGAGCAACAGTTCATGATGGCAGAACAGCAACAATGGCAACAGAGAGGAAGTCTATCTTTCTGTCTCTGTTATATTACATTCAGGTTATCAGCGGCAGGTTGGGTGTAGCACTCACACCTATAATTCCAGCAGTACTAAAACCTATAATCCCTATGGTTCACCCATAATCCCAGTGGATCATGAGTTAATCCCAAACTCTAGAAGTTGTCACCCCATGACTTCATGAGGCTTTAGGGGGGCAACTAGACATAAACCACAACAGCTTGGAAGGCTGAAAACAGGAAGATCACTAGGAGTCCAATCTAGTACTGAGACCCTATAGACACTGTATGAAGTACATAAAAATATATAATTAGTGCTTTTAAGTTGGCACATCCTTATCAAATCAAAATGACTAAATAGAATTAAACTAAAATGTGAGGTATGAGCACAGAGGCTCCACCCTTTGCAGATGTTCTGCTAGCTACAGCCTCCAATGGCCACCAATGACCACGTCCAAATCACCATATCATACTCAAATCAGTTTGGTAAACTTGATATAGGAGAAGTTGTGCAGAACGGGCAAACACTTGAGCCCAAACTCAGCTTTTCTCCTGTTTTTCTTTCTGACAGTGATCTACACATAGTTCTAGTAGTCAGCCTCATGAGCTGCTCTCATCAGCCAATGCTTATTTTCTCATTTAACAAGTGCATATTGACAGTAGTCCCCAGGCCTGGCAGGCCCTGAGGGAAGGTTCTAACTGCTGTGATCACAGGACTAGAAAGATAAGGGCCACGACTATTACCTCATGAGAAAGTAGAGGACACAAAGGATGCTCTTGAAAGCCACCAACAGGAAGGAGTCATTGTGGACACTGGTGTGTGACCAGGGTCCCATGAGAGATAGTCCCAGACCACTCTGTACTACCACTGGCCTTCTCCAAATTATTTCATCGCCTCATGTGGATTTGGAAGTCAGAGATAAAATCACTTTGAAAAACTGTAGATGGAAGAAGATAAAAGTGGGACATTGGGCTGGCGTGAGGCAGGAAGGCCACAGCACATCTGATCTCCTCTTTCCTCAGTCTGCTTCCCAGAGCAGTTACACAACAGCGTTCTCAATCTCATGTTCTTGTCCCTCTATCTGATAATCTCTGTGACATCTAATTCCAGTCAAATAGATCCCTTTGTTCTCTTACACCCAAACATTCACCAAGAAATTAATAGCCTTAAAATTGATCTAAGTGGCAAGAGAAGCCTTGAAAAAGTAACTTTGTCTTCCCACAAAGCCCTTCACTTACCATGTTAAGGGAACCTTTTCTTCTTCTTTCTTCTCTTAAACGGATACATGTTCTGGTAAGGCCTGCATTTCCTTTTTGCTAGTGAATTACAGAGAAAAGAACCTTGGTGTAAAGACGAATCGTGGATCAGTTGGGCTGTGGCACTGAACAGAATAGTTCACTCTTGGAAGGAATGCATCGAATTGGAAAGAAGAAAGGGTTGGCAATTTCCTAGGTACAGAAATAGTAATGTAGTTAGTAACTGAAGTCTGTATTTTAACTTTTAGAGTCTTTATTGACATCATCTCTCTAACTCAGTCTCAAATAGTTCTAGTTCCCCTAAAGTTGGTGTTAAATTTTGACTAAATACACCTGGGTCTCCACACCACTAGACAAACACATCTGGCATCAACTTATAATTGGAATAATCCAAACAAGATACTATTAGGGAAAGACACTCTAGTACTTCCTTTTTTTGAACATACCATTAAAAGACTAAAGTAACCAAGTTGATCATGTAGTTTTATGTTCCCACTACCAGGTAAGAGTTGTTTACTTTTTGATTAACACAGAAAAAAAAAAAAATCCTTATTCCAAGAGTCCAAATGTAGAGGTTGACAAAGGTTAGCGGAATCATTCTCCATGGACACAAACCCTAAAAGAAGTAGGTTCCCCTGTATGTATCGGTGAGGACTATGCGGTTATTTCCTTTTCTGTCTAAAACAAAAATCCAAACACACATTCAGTTCTCAGTTCCTCTCCCTCGAGATTACTCACATTTCACTGGATACGTATTCATTACTTTCTCACATGTTTCAAGATGAAGAAGCCATTGTTCTCAATTACCTTGAACTTGCATGGTTTACCAATATTTCAGAAACTGTGCTTCAGGTAAAAATTCCCTGATCCTTCCTGGAGCTCACTGAGGGGAGATTGCTATGGGGATTTGTGACAAAATATGACCTGCCCATATCTAGAAATCATGAAGTTTTCTTTCCTTCGAATATCTGTAGTGACACTTTACTATTTTTGCATTTGACAAAACTAATGCCTGAACTAAACTAAGATCCTGAGAATCATGATTTTCTTATATAAATTGGGCAACCACAAAAAATAAAAACTCTTTCATCTCAGACAGACATTAAATCAATTAGGAAATATGCATAGAGGGTACATGTATAACAATATATAGAGGTCAGTTAGAGTTTTCTGAAATTTCACCTGAGAATTTCTCCAATAGACAAGAAAAGCTGCCACCCTTATGGTCAGTTGTTTTCCCAATCAATTTGGTGAAGTTGAAGGCAAAAAAGGGTGCTGTCTTACACAGGTGACCTCTAGTCTCGCTTTAACGTTGACACACTTTAAAAAAAAAAACATTCTTCAAATTGTTAAGAAATAGTTCCTTTTCTCTGAGTGCCTGTTGGTAGGTTGAAATTGAGCAGTGCTTTTTCTTTTTTCAACTTAGCTAATAGGTAAAATAACTTTCTTTGTGCCTGGCAGGAGTCATTTATCTTCATCACTCCCCAAAACACTCCATACTTCAGCAACACACAGTACAGCGCCACTGCAAGGGAAAGAGAAGCAGGCAGAGGAGTGAAGTAGAAATATTCTTGGGAGAGAGTCTCTCTTTCCCTTCAAAGACATATGATAACGAATTGCTTAGGACATGAAGAAATATAAATGCTCGGTGAATCAGCTAACACTCTCTTGTCTTGCTAAGGCTCTATGAAGCATTCAGGTCAAGGCAGGCAAGATGTAAATTCAGTATTGTTTGGCACAGGGGAGAAATCTGAAGGTAGCAATGCTAGAAGAAATTCTTGTCCTTGCATTTATCCACTGTAAGCTGCTTGGAGGTTCAGCTTCCTGCAGGCCAAGGGAAGCAGGGAAGGGCAGGACAACTCAAGTTACCAAGGAGCTGCGCTTGTCACTTGGGAAGAAGGAGAATGAGATGAAAAAAAAGAAACAGATTAATTAAGCAACACGAGATAAGCTGAACCCCAGGAAAAAATGAAAATGAGGAAACCTAGAGCTGATTTGAATGAGACAGATAACTCCTAAATGAACAAAAATATCCTCCATGGACAGTATAATTTTCTGTTTCTAGATATGTGGTCTCAAATATTGATTATGATTGACAAAAATGTGCATAGTAATTTCCTGAGATGCTGGTCAGATCTTATTATGATATGTATCAATTGAATAGCTCACTAATTTAGAAAATAGCAATTAAACCGCAGCATGGAAGACAGGGAAAAGTCCTCCTGTCAGGTGTTGTGCTATATACAAAAGCATAGTCGAGGACAACACTGTACCTGGGAGCCAGTGACAGGGAAGGAGAAGTAAGCTCGTGCCATAGCGCAACTAAAACCCTATAAAACATCCTGAAAAGCAGCTGCTCCTACATTGTAAGGTCTATATGCACCACTTGAAGATTCTGCTAAAAATGTACTTATTAGCTATATTATCTGTACAAAGTAATCAATTTCACCACGACACTTCCTAACATGCACGCAGCCTACTTGGGTCAGGTCTGCCCTCCCGCTGGGTTCCTGCGCTGCCTTGCCTCCTTCTCCCTTTCTCCTTTCCTAACAGTCTCCTGGCTACTTTGATCCTCTGCTTCTTTTTCTTCCTTCTTGGTTTCCATAGAGGAGAGAGAAAACGCAATGCTTGTCTCTTGTTGTCTGGCTGAACCACAACAGTCACATTTCCTTTTTCTTCTCTTTCATCTGCACACACCACTGTGTTCCACAGGGACTGTTGGCATTTGCATCCCCACCAGGAGGGCAGCACAGCATCTTGCAGGGGCAGAGCCTTATTTAGAAGACTAACATTTTCAAGGATGTTGACAGGACTGCCTTTGGGCTACACTTTGAATGGAGCACCGACTCCCAGTTAGTTGATGGTAGCTCTTTGCTCACAGATGACTTCAGCTGGGTCCCAAATGCTGTGAGGACTGAGGGCCATCGGGCCCTGCTTTGCTCTCCTTGGAAGACTGTTCCAAGACTCCCCACTGATGCCAAACTGCCCAGATGCTCAAGTCTCTTATGTGGAATTGCACAGTATTAAATGTAACCTTGCCACATCCTTCCTTTCACATTAAATCATCTCTCCACTGCTTATAAAACCTAGTACAATGTAAAATGCCATGCACATAGCTGTTATACTTTGTTGATTGGGGAATTATAACAGGAAAAAGTCTATATACATTCAGTACAGATCAGATACAAAGTTTTTTGTTTGTTTGTTTGTTTTGTTTTTTTGGTTTCTGAACATTCTATTTTCCCACTGTGAAATCCATGGGTACAGAACCCACAGGTAATGAAAGAGTTGAGGTGTTGATCTGGAGCTCATGTGTACTGCCTGGCAGTCAGAATGGGGCTCTGCGAACCTGTGATTCTAACGGCAATTTATCACACAGAATAACACAGAAAATGACAAATAACCACTTTCCCTGAACTCTGAATAGATTAGGAAACTAGCAACAGTGCAAAAGCTTTTAGTGGCTAGGTTCTTCTTGATTAGAAATCTATCTAAGCATAAAAGTTAAGCTTTAAAGTCTCTGATGGAATTCCCTTACCCGACAGTCCAAGGGAAGAAAAAGTGTACCGATTTCCATCTGTTCTGAAGACTGAAGTGGGGACTTAGCTTTGGAAAGATTCACTGGCCACTCTGTATGTGCTTTAAAAGTTTTTGTTTTCATAAAAGAATGAATTCAATGTGTCAGATAAAAAAGTAAATGAATTAGTTCACTGAATCCTTGTCTGTCTATCTAGAAAATCAGAGCTCGACTCTTGAGACAGGTAACTGGAAGTTGTCCTGTTTATTGCACCTGGCAATTGACAAGAATGATAGTTGCAGTGTGACTTTTATTGTCTTGGTGAACTTGCCTTAGGTCAGAGTCCAGGAACTAAATGAATCAGTATAGTGGGGTGGTCAGACAGTGCCCTCTCTAGACTCTGCATAAAACCAAAACACCAATGGGAAGAATTAACTCCTCTAACAACTGTCTAGTGTTACAGCCCTGGGAGTCTAGTGTCTGAATCAAGTCCTCAGTCCTAGGATAAACCAAACTGCCAGGTCACCTTAGCATCAGTACAGCTACTGACTTTGGTGTATTATTCTCATATATTGGTTCATTGCTTACCTATTACAGCAATAGTTTATAGTGGACCCAGTGCAACCTACTGGATTCTCATTCCCTCCTCAAGAGTGCTAAGCTCTTCAACAGTATCCAGCCCACCTCTGGGACCCTGTCACACTTTACCTTTATGCCCTTTGGAAACAGAGAAGATGCAGCCTCCAGCTTTAAATTAGACATGAAGTGTCTTAAGAGTAGAAATGCTTGCAAGGTGTGGCCGCAAATCTCTCTCCCTCAGGCTCTGCTGATGGAGAAGCTTTAGTACATGTGGTGTGAATAAATATGAATATTTTCAACTGGGGAGACAAGTGTGGTGCTGCCTGATTGAAAGTGGAGAAAGCTGCTGCATATTGTGGGTTTCTCCTGGCCTTTGGGATAATTAGTGAACATTTTTAAAGATTGTATTTTTTCTACCTCGACTGTCTATGGACCATACAGTGACCACACAATGGAGGATACAGTAATAATTTAGACGGGAAGCAGAGGGCTCTTGCATATCCACCATGTAAAAGGACACCAAAACATCTGGTGTAGGTGTTCTGGTGGGGGTTATATCCTTAAGGAATCAAACTTCATGGGTAAGTTCAGAGGACTATTACAGAAGTACTAGAGAAAGCAAATCGTATCTATGATCTCTAGCCACCATATCTGCCGTATGTGGTCTTGCTCTGCTCTGTCTGATTTATATTTAGTTTAACTAACTTTATTTTTCTTACACAATTTATGCCAGTGACAACTTTTCAGTTTAGTCCATAGAGTACAGAAAATGGAATTTAACAATGAGAGGAAGATGGGGCATCTTCCAAATATAGCACCCAAAAATAGTAGCTCTATTCATTAAGTAGAAGCATCCAGACAGCTTCATGTTGGAAAGAAGGTCATGGTGATTTGGGTGTTAAGAGTTTTCTTTAGTATCACAGGCAGGATCCTGTCAGGTATTTGTAAATAAGATTATGTATGAAAGATATCTCAAGGGGCAAGCCATATAAAAGTTAGCATATTCTTGTCCAATACATAGTCAAATCCGTTTATGCTTCAGACATTGTCCCGCTGTAAATCTTTTGAAGTTATTAGGCCTGAGTGCCCCTGTGGAAGCTCCAAGGATTCGCCATGAACCTTAAATTGAGAGCTAGAGTCACACAGAAAAAAAGAGCTCGGGCAAATATGATGATATGAGTACCGCCCAAGTCTGATGCCCGCTGCAGGCACAAACTGTGGTCCTTAGCATTTTAATGGAGAGGGAAGTTGTTCAGCGACAAGGCTGCCACAGAATACGGTTCTCCAGTTTCCTTTGTGATTCTGACAGTACTCCTGTCATCTTTTTTGTTACTTTACATTTTTCTCAAGTCACACAGACACCAAAAGATCCATCTTATCATTTTCCTGACTCCACGCAGTACTCTTCATTCCAGATCACCGCCTCCCATAACTTCTTGCTTGGCTTGCTTTCAACAAAACGAATAGCTGTTTTCTAGTTGCTGCCTTTAACATCACCCATGAGCTAATTGCTGTTGTCCTTCCCCCCTCCCTCTGCCTCAAATAATTATTTTCCATTGGTTAATTTTCAGTTGGAAACAATTCAAAGAGTATGGCAAAATGGAAACTATATCTCTTAACCGGAGTTTTATTTTCTTTATTCATGCCAAGTGTTGGGAATCCTTTAATATATAAAACTAAGCATGTTGCAAAAACATGCAAATGTTATAAAATATGCATCAGTTGCTGCAGATACAATAGCAACGTCTCTTAAGGAAATTAAATAAGTCAAACACAGTGTCAGAGCAGAGAGCTGCCCTTGGCCTGGCCAAATGAGCTAGCAGATTGACTTTATATCTGCGCTGCATGAATTTCCAGGCATTTTGGTTCACACCTGTAAGCCTAGAACTCTGGAAAGCTGAAACAAGAAGGACGAAAGCTTGGGTCCACCTCGGGCAATTCAATAACTTAGTGAGACCCCATCTCCAAGCAAACCTATAACAAGGGGCTGGGTATGTAGCCCCATGCAAAAGCCCCTGGTTCAATGCCCATACCATGAAAAAACACTGCAGAGATTTTTAAAGCCTCTTGTATACATTATGCTGAACACTGATATAAGTTAAGATGTTACAAGTCAGCATATAATTGGGATGAACGTATAACTTCGAATAAAATGGAAATCTTCTGTGTAAGCAGAAGTCATTCTTTAATTACCAGTACATATTTAACCCTATCTTTTTAAACATATGCTAGCCTATTTTTCTGCTTTCTAACAAGATAGTATGAGGAATGTCATTTTTTCTCTATGAAAAGAAGTATTCCATCAACATCAGTTAATGAATCACACTTAATAGATATTAATGGCTTAAAAGCTATGTGAAAGTGTTCACATCAAGCTATTGAATTGCCGCTTTTGTGTGTCGAAGGAAGAGGTTAGTATTTATACGGTATAATACAGTAAGAGTTCAGAAAACATACGTGTGGCCCAGTAACATATGTGTTTATAGCAGCACAATATGTCAGAGCTAAATTTTGGAAACAATCTAAATGCCCATCAACTGAGGAATGGATTTCAGAAAAGATTACCTACCTATATCTTGTAATCTGAGCAACAGATTTGACCATAAAAAATACATAATATAACAACCATAGTTATGTTTCTATTCTTGTTTCGAAATTCTATATCATGTGTATTGTTGTATGCTGCTGATTCTGCCTTTTTCATTTATTTTAGCTCTTATTTATCTATTCTTTAAAATATATATATATATATTTTTTTTAAAAGATATGGTATTTTTATACAATGGATTACTACTTAACTATAAAAAATATAGGGCTGGCGAGATAGTTCAGTTGTCTAAGCACCTACCTGACAAGTGCAAGGACCCAAGTTCAATGCCTGGTACCACATGCTGTGGTGGCCTGAAATGGAGCGTGGTGGCACAAATCTGTGATCCCAGTGCTGGGGAGGCTAAGACAGCAGGAGGATCGCTATGAGTCTCAACTGCATAGCAAGACCTTATAACAAATATAAAAAAGATAAACTTGCAGCTTTTATACATAAATGGATGAACTGGAGGCCATAACTATGAATGAAGTAAATCAGGACTGCATGTGTAAATGTCATATTTTCTCCCTAGCGTAAGAACCTGAATGAGTAAATAAAATCAGAGAAGTACAACAGATACTGTGAAAGTGCAAGAAACTGTTCACAGCTAGGCACTGCCAGGATGAGGGAAAGGAAAAAAGGAAGGGAAAAAATATATAAGTGCGTATATAACATAGCTTGGAAAATTGTACTGCTGATTTCTGCTGGTCTGTTGAAGAGAATAGTTAATAATTTTTTTTCTTTTTAGTTTTTTGATCAGTTTTGCACGTTTATATCTGATAATCTGAAAAACTAACTCAAAAGTAACAACGTGCAATATAACAACTATTGTTGAATTCCTATTATCTTGTTTAGTGAAAGTATGTAGCATTTCTAATATTTTATTGTTTTCCATTCTCTTTAAAATAAAAAGCCATAAGCATGGTCATCGTGAGACCTAGGTTGTAGTCCCGGTTCCTCTAATTTGCTACGTAAGCTCCCCAACAGGGACCTCTTTCCTCAAATATCACTTCTTAATTCATTACATGAGTGAAGCATAATGCTAAAGAAGTCAGACCCAAACCTGGGGAGAATCATAAATGTAAAGGATGGAGAGAAATAGAGAGAGAGAGAGAGAGAGAGAGAGAGAGAGAGAGAGAGAGAGAGAGAGAAGACCCATGAAACTTTTTCTCTAAATAGTTAATAACCATTATGGAAAACTAGAAAATACAAGCAAATAAACAAAAAAAAAATTATGTGTTTCAGACAGTGTAGTAGGAGTTCAAATAAGAGAAAAAATGAATGTGGGCTGCAGTTTCTTAGGAAACTTGTGGAGGCAAAAGCTTAAGAGGATGATTTATATTGCTGCAAAGAATGGAATAGACTTTTAAACTTATCACTAAACTATAAAGTTTCTCTTCCAGGAGGATAAATCTGTTCCAATTGTACAGGTTCTGGACACAAACACGTATTCCTGAAAAAGGAAAGCAATTGTCTAGCCATCCAGTGGAGAGGCGCGAGGCCAGGGATGAATGAGTTGCAGCTGTCACAGAGGCTTCTCTTTACATGTGTGCTTCATGGGGCTAAAAGAGAGGCTGGGGGAGTGAGCAGACCCTCAGAGATCGAATGTCTTCCCAGACATCTGGAAAGCTACGTTTCCCAGTTTTCCTATAAGACTTGTTCACAAGTGCCTCAAAATGTAAATGCAAGATAAATATCACTTCTACTTTAGATTGAAGTTTGAGCCGTAGTATCCAAGTGCCTGGATCAGCCCTGTCTGAACTACCCTGGAGTGTTGCCCAGATTTGCAACAGTTTTTTATGATTGACATTTAAACTCTTGCTGTGTTGAGGCACTAAAATTCAGGGCTGATAGTTCCAGTGATGCCGTTGTTATGGTTTCGACATGAAATCCCACATCTCCTGCGTTTAGAGGGTGGCTGGGTTATGGGAGAACCACACTCATGAGCGGGCGAATCCCTTGATGAGCTCGTAGCTGGGTGTGCTGACAGGAGGGGAGTTCTGGGTGACGATGGGTCAGTCAGGATGTGACCTAAAAGGGTGGATCCTTGTCCCCGGCTCTTTCTTTCACTGTTATCGGGCTGCCATAGGGCACACCGGTGTCCTCTACCTTGTTCTTTCTACCTTGGAGCTAACGACTTCTGACTAAACCACTGGACACTGAATCACATAAACCTCTATCCTATAAACTTTGTTGTGTATTTTGGCCCAGTAACTAGAAAGTGACTAATAAAGCAAGATTACTTATTGTGGCTAATATGAGCACCAAACCTATGTGAGACTCTAGGTCAATACCAAGAATACAGCACACTCCACTGTAGATAAATGGATGAAGCCAGAGACTACATTAGTAAGTGAAGTAAGTCAGACCCACATGTGCAGACATTGTATTATCTTGCTAGTGTGAGAACCTGAAAGAGTAAAGAACATCTAAAAGGTACAACAGATACTGTGAAAGGGAAAGAAATTGGTCAGTGGGAAGGAAACACTGGAATGAATGAGGGAAAGGACAAATGAAAGAAGTACAAAAAATATATTTAGGTATATATGCAGAACAGTTTGGATAATGCTATTCTTGAATTCTGTTGATCTTTGGAAAAGAGCAATTAATACTTAAATTATTTTTTACTCCAATATTTTCCCTCTTTTTAAATAGATTGCTGCTACTTGTTGTCCATACAATTAAAACAACATAAAACAGGTAAGCACAAGGACCCTGGTTCAACTCCTTGTACCACATGCAGTGACGGCCCTGCCCCAGGCATGCCAAGCTGGCCACCAAGACCTGGCACGGTGGTACATGCCTTTCAGTGCTGGGGGAGGAGGCTAAAACTTAGGATCACTAAGATTCTGAGTTGCATAGTGAGACCCTATACCAAATGCGTAAAATAAAATAAAATAGGAATTAACTTGCTCCAGTAGCCTTATATCAGATGATGTCAATACAATTGAACTTTATGATTTTTAGCATCTGGATTTTTATTTCTTCAGAGGCCTATCAAACTGATAACCTTGTCCACTGCTGTGTTGCAGCAAAGTAAATTCACAGCACAAAGCCTACTCACAGAATTATAACAGAACAGCAGGGTGTGTGCAGGGTCAAAGAGGTTCTGTGTAAATTGATAACAGCAGGGACCCAACACTTCTACAAACTGGACTTGCTCCATGCGCTTTCTCTTAGCGATTACCTTGGTACAATAGGAGCTAATGAACTAATGAATTTAATAAACATGTTATAGAATATTCCTCTAAGAGGTCATGTCATAGTTGGAACTCATCCTACCAAAATAAGACAAAGAAATACATCTCTTGCTGTACATCCCTAGCACTAGAGATGAAATAAGAACATGACTTTTGTGGGTCATATTCGTGTCAGAGGACCTCAGGACAGGTTGGCTTGAGAAGCAACTCAGCTCATCAGAGCATAAAATCTCACCATGCTCTCATGATGGAAAATTTACCAAATACCATCTTTGGATTAAAGTTCCAGTTTCTTAGTTCAGCATCTAAACCTGCCATAAACTGACTCCAGCCTCCCTTTTCATGGCTTATGTCATATCACCCCTTAGTTAGTGCTCCATCTGACTCCTAGGCATGTTGGTTCTACTGATCTGGGATTCCCCTGCATCATCAAACTTATTTTCAAGGCCCAGCACAAAAGCCAGCTTTGTGACAGAGCCTCTCCCACTGGCTGTCTCTCTGCATCCCTGGTCTCTGTAATCTTTTTAAAATACACTTCAGTAGAGTTTAGTTAACACATACACTTTTTGTAATATAAAATTATTTGTACATTTATAGGGTTTTTTGTTTTATAAATAAAGCAGAAGCTTACTAAAGAAGATATGAAGGGGATAATAAAATGCTTTTATTATTTATAAAAGCATGTACTACAGCTGTGATGAATCTAGGCCCCCTGAAGCCAAAGTCAAAGCATCTGAGCATATTTATCCCCTTGTCTTTGAAGAAAAGGCAGTTTCTCCATCACACAGACAAAGGTCATCTCTCTGATGTGAAAATCCCACGTGATGCTCCACTAACGCACACAACTAATCACTGAATGGAAAGCGAATCATCTGGAGAAGCCTGGCGTCCGTCATGAATGCATTCTGGACAGGCCTGCAAAGCCAGCTCTCCAGACCTCTGAGATGGAGAAAACTGAGCACTAATTAGCACAAGAAGGGTAAAGGCTGAAAATGTTTAGCAGTACTTTGGTCTAGGAAGTCTGAGAAATTCTAAAAATGTGTAAGAAATAAATGCGCCATGTCATGCTGGTTTCTACCACGGTGCTCGCAGGTCACAGTCTTTCCTCCCAGAGCTGGACAGTATACAATATCCAAGAGAAAACTTCCCTGGAAGAAGAATCCATGCTAGGACTCAGAAATGCCACTCCGGAGGAGAAGTACACCTGCGCAGCTACCTAAACTAATGAGAAGACGTGCTGAAGACAAGGGAAGAGATGAGCAGAACCAGAGAGTGGAAGACAGCTGCGCGCTTCACATTGGGCCGAGCTTAGGCTTCATGTGTTCAAGCCGTGAGTGTGAAAATGATAGCATTCATGACATTAGGAAAATATCAACAGGTTCACACATGGGAAGAGAACAATAAATCACAGTAATAATACTAATCTACGATCTCTGTTATATGAAGACTGTAAAAGTTGGATGAGTGTCAAAGAAAATACATTTGGGGCTGAGGAAATAGCTTGGCTGTTTAACTGCCTGTATGGCAATTTCAAACACCCAGGTCCGATCCCCATTACCACATGCAGAGCTGGTCTCAAAACCCCAGGCTCAGGGTGCCAGCCACCGAAACAGGGCATGGTGGTGCACATCTGGGACCCCAGTCCTGGAGAGGCTGAGACAGGAGGATCATTACAAATCTGAGCTGTGCAGCAAGACCTTGTACCAAATAAATAGATAAATAAATAATTTTAAAATAATTAAAAGTTAATTTAAAAAACAAAGAAAAAACATTTTAAAGCAAATAGTGCAGGCAGCTGGCATTCAGAACGTCTCATGACGAACTCCAGTGGTAGAAGAAGGGTTGACGTGGTATGTGTAGGAGTAATGTAGTTATTTAACTGTTTTTTGAACTACAGAACTAAGCATATTTCCCATGTGTCCTCAGCCTTCTTCTGTTACGGTCAGTATTACCTAAGTAAATATTCCTTTGTCTCATTGGGTTTGACTTGATTTTGCCTAAGTTTGTCAGCATTCAAAACAATGCCGTCAAGATATAGCTACCTCCTAGTACATAGGATTTATGTTCCAAACGTTTTGTAAGCTTAAAAGTGCAATCTGAAATTTCACCAACCAGATCTTGGGAAGAATAAGTTAAAAGCCATTTACTTAAAGATCATAGACCGAAGAACAATTTTCACTGAATTCTTATCTAAGTCTATTTCAAAACTCATTTTTAACGTGCTAAAAAGAAAACCTAACCTAATCCACAAAACTGCACAAATAAAAGGCAAGCTGTCATAAATAATAGACTGCCATCAGATAACTAAAGTGTTCGTGAGAGCTACATGACAATGCCCACTGATAAAAGATGCAAATTGGTTCTTATCTCAGTTCCCAAGAGCTGTTTTGACAGGATAAATCGAAAGTTTTTATTTCTCAGCACAGAAAGAATAAGAACTAAAAAAAAAAAAAAAAAAAAGTGTTAGAAATACAGCTTAAGGATCCTTTGAAAGCTTTTAAATAATCTGTAAGTTTTTCCTCTTCCTCATTTTTAAAAGCATCATATCTCATTTTACAAGGTCGCTAGATATATTTATAAGGAACATTTTGGGTTTCCTTGAGATTTTAAAGAAAAGTTACCATGACAACATACTGGATTATCTACCTCACTGCAAATTTATCAAAATGATATTTGATGCACACTCAAAGAAACCTAAATCATTATAGGACCATTTATCAGAAAAATCTTATCTCTTATTCCAACCTAAATTCCACATATCCTCAAAATCTCCTACGAGTACTGCGGAAATGGTTCTCCTTAATAAATTTTGAAAAAGGCAGAGAGATTACATACACCAAATGAGCTAAATTCTCAGGTTACTGAATGCATCACTGGTGAAAATTCATCTAGGATAGAAGATTCTTAATTCTCAATCCAAATTCTTTCACTAATAGAAATTGAATTACTAGAACCAAAAATAAATTCAAATATTAGTTGATAAAGAATGAAATCCTGAAAGAGAAACATCAATAGTTTTAACAACTAATTTCCTATGTTTTGATAAAGCTGAAGGTGTAATTTCTTTAAAGCTGAATATAAAGTCATGATTTCAGAGAAAGAAGATTTTTAAAGGGCTCTGTCTCCCCTCTCCCTAAAATATGAAGTCTATATAGCTGCTATACTTCTCAGCTATATATTCAGACATCATATAGTTTTAACATGCTAATAAATAAAAAGCCATGCTAGAAAGACTCAACAGTATGACATGAGTTCAGTGAACATTGTGTTTAATTCCTGTCTCCATGCTCCTGCACCCTTATTTGCACTTGAAACTAAGGTTAAAAATCCATCCACTACTAACTAGAAAACAGATAACCCCGTGTTATACGCCAGGTTTTGTTGGCTGGCTGTTGAACTGTTGGCACAGAGTGCCCTCCATTCTGTTAGACGACAGTTGCGGTTCTTGTTTATGATCACAAACACAGCTAATTAGTTTTTGTATCACTGACATAAAGTCTCATTCAACCCACAAACTTAAATACCATTGAACAATCACTTCATGGTCAAGTTGAATAGATGCATTTAAAATAAGATGGAGCAGACATGAGCTAATAAAATTGTCCTGCAAGCTTTGTTCGTGGGAACTTCAAATGAAAGTTTGGAGACGTAACCAACTCCTAGCCTGTGTATCATTAGCCAGAGCAGGACTGAAACCTACAAACAAGGGTCTGTGAAAGTCACAGTGGTCACCGGTGTGCCTTGGAAAAGCCCAATGGCAAGTAGACCAAGTGCAAAGCAGACACACAACACACGCACTTGATAGAGCACCTCCACACACTTAACAGTTACTCCAAATCATTCCTTACTACAACCACGGTCTTCCATTGTCACTATTCCTTTCCTGGTACCATGTGCATTTGGGTTGCTATAAATTTTGTCCTCGCTATGACAGAAGTCTTTGCTTCTCCTTTGTATTCCTCCATCACATGCATTCTCTCTGTAAGCCAGCATCCAAGAGGTGAGCACCAACCAAGAGAAGCAGGAATGAGACTTCAGAAATTGCATTCGTGTGTTTTACTGTGTGAAATATTTTAAAGGCTTTAGCATTCTATATAATGATAATATATGCATGAAAAATTCATATGTAAGTACACATACATAGACACAGCAGCATAGAGGAACTAGAACACAACTCGCACAATCACTTATTTCTGACCATGTTCAACAAATCAACTTGTGTTAAGGTGAACTTACAGATCTTGCCAATGCTTTCAACATAAACCAGCCCTAGCAAATACTGTAAGTGACCTAAAAGGTTTCCTGATGAGAAAACACTGGGTGATCAAAACAGTGTTGATAAACTAAGGAATCAAGAAAATAAGAGAAAAGACATTTCTTTCTATAATTTCAGCCTTTTCTCTTCCTCATTGCAAAAGTAAAATGCAAATCAGAGATCCAATAAGGACATAGACTGAACTATTATAAAGAGAACCATTTGAAGTGTAGATTAGTTTCAGTGTACTTAATGGAAAGCTGCAAGTTGACACATTTCAATTTTATTGCTGCAATATTTTTATTTTCTCTAAAATGACAACTTATTATCAATAATATTTCATTATAATCCTAAAAAAGAAAGAAATGTTACTTTTAAGAGAAAAGTGACTTTTAAATCGTGAATAAGAAATTAATTGATTTGAAAAGAAAGCACAGTAAAATTGAGTATTTTATGAAATGATTATGCAGTTATAGTCTACATAGATATTAGTAGAATCATTATATGATTTTGATTGCAAACTATAGTAAGTAAACTACTGAGACACACTTCTACACCTGCACTGCCCATGTAACTGAAAATTTAACTTGCATATGTTTAAAGTTTTCCAAATAAGTAGTGTACTGAGTTCATTTGTTTTATATATATATATATATATATATATATATATATATATATATATGATGCAATTAATTATAATGCAAAATGATTTGTTGACATTGGTGACAAAGTAAATTTATAAAGCGAATTATGCTGGGTATATAGCTTAGTGCCACAGGCACCTGCCCAGCAAGCACAAGGTCCTGAGTTCAGTCCTAGTACCAAGGAATAAATAAATTAATAAAGTAAGTGAATTACAAAAAAGAACTTTGTGATTAGCTGGTCAGACTGAAAAATCAGAATGAAAATTAAATGTAGCATGACAGGTTCTGCTTGATTTTTCTTTTGTTGTTTTTTTTTTTTTTTCTTTCTTCTTTTTTTCTTCAGTGCTGACGATCTAACTAGGAAGCTTGCACATGTTAGGCAAGGGGTCTGTCCTTGAGCCACACCCTCAATTTTAATATCATTGGGCTCTGCTTTTTAATCTGAATACTACTAATGTCACGGATAGAACTAAGTAAAGCCAAAGACAAACCTTAGAATCACTCTACCACTGTTATTTATGAATATGAACCATAATCTAAAAGCTTACTTATAACAATGTTATTTATAATTGGGGCTTTTTATGACACAGAGAGAAAGAGATGGATTATCTCGTTGAGGCAACAACAAGGAAGACACCAAAGACTAATGGGTTTGATTAAAATGGTGGAGACCAAGTCGGACAGTGAGCAAGTCAGCATTCCACTAAAACTGAAATTGACTGAAATGAAGAACAGATAAATTCCTGTGAATTTTAAAATTTGCTGTGAAATTAATATATTGGCAATGCAAAAGCCCCTGGCTCTCCACTGGACAGTACAAGGGCATGAGCCATGTCTTCAGAAAACTTTCTAAAGACACATTACGGGGCATCTGTTTTGGGTTTCTTATCAGAACTGTATTTCAGGGTCAACAGGAGTTGACAAATATTCTTTGCTTTACAAGTATTTTAGTTTGTCAACTCAGAAGGGCAGATAGAATGTTTCGGGTGTCTCCAGTGATGGGCTGGACTGAAGCAGTGGACATTCATGGATGCCACCGTCACTGCTTGCCCTCGCCTTCCGCCTGCCACCTCTAGCCACTGCCTTGCCCTGTACTCTCCCTGGCTTTTCCAAGGTTGCTTAAACACGAGTCTCCCTCTTGGCCTCATGTTACTCTTATCATTCATTTTTTTGACTCTATCATTACTTTCCAGCTACTCCCAATCCTATGTCTAGTATTGCTTTCAGTATACCCTGGAATCCATATCCCGGTCCCAAACCTTTAATAACAGGGACTTTCCTTGTCAACCTTTTACATTCCAGACCAGCTCTGTATCAGAATATGTCAGCAACTAGAAAACTTAAAACCTGGAGTTAATCATCTTCAATTGTATTCCATTCCCCTTCACAAAAAATCCTATGGATATTTTTTATTTAAAGTGTCCTTATAGGGGCTGGGGAGATAGCTCCGAGGCACAAGTGCCTGCTGGGCAAGTGCGAGGTCGTGAGTTTGAACCCTGGTCCCACAAAAAAAATAAAAATAAATAAAATAAAGTGTCCTTATATTTTCTCACTTTCCCTTTTCAGTTTTACTATTGAAAACAAAATCCAATTGTGACAAACTTAATAGTGTTGATAGTTAAATTTGAATTTTTTTTAAAAAATGCAACAAAAGATGTTTTACCATTAATCCTGCTCAAAATACCTCCCCTCACTTTAAACAAGTTTCTGCCACTGTTTAAAGGCATTCTGGAAGCCCCCTTTCATGCTTCTGTAAGTTTGATTTTTTAAAAAAACGCATTCAATTTTACTGCCAAATGCCGTCCAACAGAAAAGCCAGCTCATAAAACCATTGTGTTGTCTCCTCTTACATTTTATTTACAAGGTCTGGAACCATGCAACTTCACAACTTCTGGCTGTTTCCCAGAGTATAAATGAAAAGCAAAAGTTTTGAGGCAATTTTGGACACCGAGCTAGCCACAGCAGTACATCTAAAGATATTCATGGAAGACTAGAGCCAGAGCTGCTTCAGAAAGTGGCCAATATGATTGGATAAAAATGTGCAAAGTAAAGGTGAACGTTTTGAGTGGGATTCATATCATTGTGCTGGGATAAATATTTTTATATTTAATTATTCATCATATTTTTCAATTACACCTAGTAATTGCTACGGTTAGGAAGGCTATGAGCTTTCAGAAAGAAAACATCTGAAAGAAGTTACAAAACTTAAGGTGCTAAATTTTCTTAAGTTTTGAATAAATACATCATTTGCAAGCAAAAGAATTGCAAGTCAAGCTGGCTTTTGAAAACAATGTAAAAACGCCCTTGTTCCTGGGAAAACAGGGACATATGATTGCTGGGATGATAATGATGCTCTCAAGACCTGCTTACTCTCAATTCGCTCCCTTTACTTCTCTCTTGAATTCATTTTTAAATAGGCTTTTCCCATTTGCCAGAAAAGATAGATGAGTGGCAACGTCGATCTGTCCTTGCATTCATGACTCCAAATGGAAGTGTTCTCGGCTAGAGCCACATATCAGGGGCTTCTTTACTGGTTGCATTTGGCCACAGTCCTACTCCAAACCCATGGCTGTGTCAGTGTGCTGGAGTTTTGTAGCTGTGACGCACGAATCATGTGTGCACACAGCCGATATTCGTGATGCAGTGCAGTTGCAGAGGAGGAAGTTCTCATTCTCTTAAACAATGCAGGCGTCCATCCATTGCAACTGGTTATAGGTTGGGTCACTTCCAATTCATACAATAATTACACTGAAAAATATTTAGCAAAGACTGCTACAGAGGAGACCACGGTATTGTCTGTTCTCTAGCTTTATACCATTTTTCATGTGTTAAGATAAAAAGGAGATGGGGATGAGATCTATGCCAATACATCAGCCAGACGGTTTTTGCCATTTTATTGCCGTGAAGGTAGATGGCATGTACAGGTGAGAGTTTCGTCACCTGGACTTCTTGTGTTCCTTTGCAGTGCATCTCCACCCACGGGAACGTCCAGGGTACCATGGAGCTTTCTGGTGCATGTGCCTCCTAAGCCCATTTGCTTTGACTTTCTAAGCTCAGGTTTCATTGTTTTCCTTTACTCTTAAATCTCCCTATCTCTTTCTCAGTACTTTTTTCTCAGGAAACTGAAAAAGAAACAAAATATGAATATATTAAATATGAATATTCAGGTACTATAATATAAACGACACCTAAAAAATGAAGTTGCAGTAAATATGAATCCCAAGAGTTTGATATTAGCTCATTTTTTTGTTCAGTGGAATGGACCTCAATTTCTCCATGCAAGTAGTAAAACCAGTGGACTTAACTTTAAAAAGGAGGGCCAGGGATGCAGCTCAGCAGCATAAGCGCCTACCTGGAAAGTACAAGTATCAGAATTCTATCCCATGGACTACAAAAAAGAAAAAAGGAATATGTGGAACTTAAAATACACTAGGGATACTTGAACATATTTAGTATCTTGATCAAGTTTTACACTTTGCATTCCTTTTGGGTTTTCTCAATTTTATTTTATTTATACTTAAAGGTTTAACATTGAGCATCTTACTGTAGTTGATGAGTAAAATAGATAAAAACAGTTTCTCAAAAGCTACTCTCCTAAAAATTTCAGAGGAATTTCACCCCATTAAAATTGGAAAAGCAATAGCCACTGCATTCTTCCAAAGCATAGTTTCTTAGAGGGCAATATAATTCAGCAGACTAAGCATTTGCTTAGGGAAGCACAAGGGTGAGGGTTCAAATATTTGGCCCCACCTGCCATGCCAATCCCACTCTCAGGCATGCTGAGTTTCCAGTAATACAGTCCCAGTGTGGTGGTGTGCTCCTGTAATTCCAGCACTTGGGAGTCAGGAAAACGTAGTTTGTTGATGAGTTCATTTCTTTAAGATTTGGAATTCTATTTCAGAAGGAGATATATTTCCTATTAATGGTTCCTATTAATATTCAATCTATGAAAACATTTCTAGATTAGACTACCATGATCTAATTGAACTGTCTGTTAAAATAAAAGCATTGTTCACAGCTCTCTTCAGTCACACCTTCTGTTCTGCTGACACCTCTATGATATAGTCGCCTGCAGATTTTATTCTTCAAAATTTAGCTTTCTGATGCTGGACTCAGAAATTCTTCAAGCCATGGGAGAGAATGAGTTCTACTAATGTCAAGCACTTGCTTCCCTTGGTTTGACCCACACAGTGAGATGGCGGCATGGCGATTTCCTTCTGGGATTTAGGGGCTAACCCACAGCCTTGTGATTTTAGGCAATGAGGCCCTGTTTCCCACTGTGTAGAGCATCAAATCCATGAAACTCAGTTTCTTCTCTGTGTTTAGATTGGGTTATCAGCTCGATTCTTGCAGAGGTGTGGCTGCTAGATTTGGGGAAAGTGTGGGAGCCGTTCACATGGAAGGAAAACGCAAAGCTCAACTCTTCTGGTCAACACAAAAATACAGTAAAATAATAGTGCAGTGAAAAATGAACACCTTACTTGTTATATAGAGTTCACAACAAGCAATAAAAGATGTCATTCTGAAGGCTTATAAAGGTTAAGAAGATGATATTAAAACAATCATTTTTGGGCCAGCCAATTAACTCAGTGGATTAAAGCACCTGCAAGCAGGTGCAGGTGCCAAGGGTTCAATCCCCAGGCCCGCTGTGCCAGCCCCACCCCCAGGGCTTGCTAAAACAGCAATTGAGACAGAGCACGGTGCTTGCTTGTAATCCCAGCTCTTGGGAGGCTATAAACAAGTGGATCACTATGAATCCAATCTAGTAATGAGACCCTGTACACCCTGTAGCCCATTCCCTAAAATTTAAAAAAAAAATCATCTTTGTGCTATATCAGCTTATTACCTTTAAAAAACATACGTTGGCATTGGCATTCTATTCAAACACATTCACCCTGTCTCAGAGCTCACAAGTCACTGGGCTCCATCCTTTCCAACAAAAATCAACTCAAGGAAAAACAGGAAGTTTTGAGTAGATAGTGTTCTAGGGCTCACAAAGGCATAGCCCTAGACAATAGAAAGCTGGTCCCTAGGTTTTAGGCATCTGGCCCAAGGCCTCCCACATGCATTCTCTCCTTTTCATAACGTTCCTGGCCAGCTGTCAGGCTGACTGTTGGCAGGATGTTATCCTGCCTCTCCAGCACCCCAACTCCTTATCTGATTTCTCCTTCTCTCCAGGACTACGTGTCATGGCTTTATCATTAGACTTGCTCTCTTCCACTCAGAGTCAACTTCTGCCCACTAGGCATTTTATGTGTATGTTCTGTACACACAATACGATGCTGTTCATTCTATGTAGATGGATAAAGCCAAAAATACATAGCAATATCATTAAATCTCCCAGAGTGTCTATTTTGGTGGCGCTGCACTTCTGTGTTCTATTCTATATTCTATTATCTATTATAAAGCCTCACTATTTATACAAGCAAACATATGGAAGACTCACCTTCCTGTAACTTAGTAGCCCCGTGTGGGCAGAGCACACAGTGATAGGCCTCAGACGTGGGCATACACTCCTCCTCCATGCTTGGTTTTCTTGAACATGAGCCAAAGGCATTGGTATTTTATTAAGTCAGAAAGAAGGCAAAACAGCTTTAATCTGATACAAGGAGGCAAGAAAATATCATAACCATGAAAAGCAGCCAATGCCAACACAAAAGGTGACCCTTCCAGGCCACAGAAGATGAAGAAGAGAGCTCAGGTGTGTGGGAGAAAATTCTGCCTTTGCCTGCTCTTACACATGCACATCACTGTGTTACTTCCCATGCTCTAGCATTCACAAAGTCTCAGGAGTGTAGAGCCAAAAGGCATCTTCTATTGGAAAATGATAAAGACAATGCTTTGACTCTACTTTCCAGATTACCTGAAGAATGTTTTTTTACAAACAAATTACATGTAGGGTCTTCCTCCAAAGGATTCCAGTCTCCAGAGTTGCTTCTAAAATCTAATTTCATAAACCCAGCAGTGTCAGAACAATGAGTGATTTTACCATCTCAATGTGTGAAATAGCTGGGTCATGAGTACCAAGGCAGAGAGCAAGTGGTGTGCGGTTCAATTCCTGGTTTATATTTTCTTATCAAAGGGTTCAGCGGAGTTCATAGATTCTAATGATGCAGAAACAGAGGAGGGAAAGCTAGCCAGTTGCAAGTCCAGGCCCTGTTTATCAGCTGCGTGGCCTCTATTTCTATAAATGGTCTTCAGAAAGACAAGTCAGGGAAAGACGCAAAGGATTCTGGTTCTAAGGGGTGTGTGCAAAACAGATGGCTTCACAGCAAAAAGGAAAGGTAAAAAGCTTTTCTGAAAAATTAAGCTTGCCACTTAAACCAGATGAAATATATTACTTATTGCTGAAAAGACATAAAGGACAAGGTGTCAGCTATGATTGGCCCTGGCCTATGACTTGACCCGCACGCGAGTACTCTCTTCTTCTGCCTGCTTCTCACCACTGGCACGAGCCTTCAGTGACCTATTCCAGCCCCATTCCTCACCTCTGAATTGGTATTCCATCTGCAACTAGTGCTGTGATAGCGAGGAGGCAGGCAGAATCATAATCAAGATCTGGGCGCTTCTGTTGTTTCCTAGTTTGGGGACTTCCATGTCTGATTATATGAAGGTTGCCGCTGAAGGTTTCAGCAGATTATTCCTTTGCCACTTAGTGAAAGCATATGCGAGGGTCCTGTTGCTCCTGCATTGTCTGGCAGTGGGCACCACCCTGTGGTCTGGACTCAAAGCAGGGAAGTGGGGTTGGCACCCCTTTATAACAGCAATCCACCACATGAGCAGATATGCTGCTGTAACTTTTTGTCCCTTAGCTGGGACACATTCCTAGCATCTCTTTAGAAAGAGAACCAGAAATTTTTCTCTGGTTATAAAGGCCAATTTTTCACATTGAAAGAAAAGTAAACAAGTTAAGACAGGATATCAGAATAGTCCAAGAAAAGAAACACCTATCAGTAAGTTAGAGGGTATGGGGCATGAGTCAGTGTGAGAGATACATTCGTTCTTTGCACTGGCAAACTGATCCTCTAAAAGCTGAAAAAGGTGGGTAGTCATACACTCTGTCTTGTTATGCTTCATTAATTGTCAATATCTTCTTTGCTCCATTTACTTTATTTCTTTCACTATAAGAAATGGAGTGAAATAAAGATGTTCTTAAGATCATTAGAGCCCAATCTTGACTACACATCAGAATTAACAGGGATCTTTTAAAAATCCCTAAATCAGGTTAGGTCTCAGGCACATGGTATCAGGAGTCCTGGACAGGGGGAAGGGGCTGAGGCATCAGGAGTCTGTAAAGTGTGCTCGGGGACTGTGACAAGAGCCAGAACACAGCACCAATGCTTGAGGCACATAAACATCCTTGGTCAGTTGCCTCGCCTACCTTGACTTCGACTGAGAAGCAAAAGTAGAAATGCATCTGACGAACATTTCTTTATATTAAGCTATATTCATCTTAATGTACTTAATGAAATTCATTCAGAACATTTCACTAAGTAAGACAATGATTCCCACCATATACAGTACACATATTCCAAATTAAATTTATAGTCCATGTGGGAAAAGTGACAACAATCACAACCCTGGCACCAAATTTTCAGATCAGTGTTGGTTTTCTGGATTTTGTTTACATGACTATTTGTTTCTTAAATGTGTTTAGTGAATGGAAAAATATATCATTTTTTTATTTTATTTTGTAAAAGATATCATTGTATTCCAGCTTGTCGCATTGTGTGTCACTGATTTTTAAAATTAATTTATTCCCTGAAATATATATGTATGAATGAAATTACAAATTAAACATGGCATTGCCACAGTGGAAAGAAAATTAAGAACTTCTATGTAGAATACATAAAGAATTTTTAAATGACCCCAAAATTCAAAGAATCAATCCAAAAATGGGCATCTGAGATGAATACATACTTCTCAGATGAAGAAATACAAATGGTAAACAAATGTATGAAAAAAATGTTCAACCTAGTTGGTCATTCAAGAAATGTCAAAACAACACTGAGGGGAAGACAGATAGCTTAGCAGACTAAAGTGCCCGTTTAGGCAACACAGGAGATCAAGATTCAATCCCTGGAGTGCCATGCAGGCCCCACCCCCAGGTGCACTGAGTAACTGAGACTGGGCATGGTGGTAGACTCCTGTAATCCCAGCACTTAGGAGACTGAAAAGAGGAGGATCACTATGAGTCTGATCTGTGTAGTGAGACCCTGTCAACCCTGTATTAAAATAAAAATAAATAAATAAAATTTAAAAACTGCAATTCCATCTCACCCCAGAAAGGATGGCTGCCATCAGGAAGTCATCAGGTAACAAATGCTGGCTGCAGGGACTGTGGGAAAAAATGAACCCTTTTCTGCTGTTAGTGGTAATGTACATTGATGAAACCACTGTGGAAATCAGTGTGGAGATTTTTCAAATAAAACTAGGATTAGAGGTCACGTTCAACCTACCCATTCCCCTTGTAGGTATTTTCCCAGAAGAATTAAAAAACATCACACCATAGTGATATAGGTGCACCCATCTTTATAGCAGCACAATTTGTCATAGCTGAATCTTGAAAACGACTCAAATGCTCATCAACTGAGGAAATTTTTATATAATGGAGTGTTACTCAGTGTCTCAGTTACTCTTCTCTCAGGACAACTACCCAACATGCAAAACGAAGGAAGAAAAGGTTTATTCAGTTCACATTTACTTAAGGTTTCAACCCGTAGTCAGCTGGGTCCAAAGCAGAGCAACACATGGCAGAGAGCATCAGTTCATGGTGGGGGCAAAGAGCAGAGAACAAAATGAAGAAGTAATAGCAACAATGGAAACAGAGAGAGGAAATCTGTCTCTCTTTCTCTCTCTCTCTCTCTCTCTCTCTCTCTCTCTCTCTCTCTCTCTCTCTCTCTCATGTTACATCCAGGCTGTCTGTGCCAGGCTGGAGGAAGTACACATACCCATAATCCTTGAATCATCCATAGTCCCAGTAGATCATGAGTTCATCACAAACTCTATAAGTCCCCGCCCCCATAACTGTATGAGGCTTTTGGAGAGCATCTAAACATAGACCATAACACTCAGGTATAAAGAGAGATAAACTTGAGGTTTTTCAAGTAAGTGGATGCAGCTGATGGCCATGCTTACAAGCACAATAAACCAGATTTGCATGAGTAAACAGCAGTGTTACCCTGGAACATGTACAAACATCAGATTGTCTCCTTAGTGTGAAAACTTGGAAGAGAAAAATGTTATCCGAAGGGTACAGTGGATACTGGGAAAGGAGAATGAATGTATTCAAAAGGAAATAGTTACTGGATTGAGGAGAGGGGCAGGAGAGGGAGTGGGGAAAGAGATTTATCTATGCATGTAAGCAGCATGGTCTGGACCACTGTATTGCGCATTTCCCCTGGTCTGTGGAAAGGAGAAGTTAAGGCTTAATTTGTTTTGTCTCTTTTTTTCAATTGTTTCTACTTTTTCTCTTCTTAATTTCATACACATTTCTTTCTTTTTGGCATTCTTTCAATTTTACATGTATATATCTGCTAATATATATGACTGGTTAGAAGACAACACCATTTACTATAACACATACTGTGAGTTCATATTACTTCGGTAACTGAAATTCTGTATCACTTGTAATTCTTTCTGTTTTAATTCTAATTTTTACTCTCTTTTGGAAATAAAAAAATATATTGGGGCTGGGGAGATAGCCCCACAGCACAAGTGCCTGCCTGGCAAGTGCAAGGTCATTAGTTCAAACCCCAGTACAGAAAAAAAAAAAAAAAAAAAAATTAAAGATAAACTGAAACAGTAAGTAAAATCCAAAAGGTATAACATATATTACTGAAGGGAGGGACACTTCTCAAAAGGAAAGAATAACTGGGACAGGGGACAGAAGAAAAGATGAAAATTTACACACATGAGATAGCTAGGATAATTATGTGATTCATTTCTATTAGTTTAAAAAATTCTATTACTTTATTGAAAGGAACAGTTAGTGCTTACATTGCTGGACCAATTTTGAATGCTTATGTCTAATAATCTCAGTAACTACTTTGAAGATAGTAGCATGCAATATAAGAAACATTGTTAATATGCTATCTTCTTGTTTAGAAATTCTATGTCATTTTTACTGTTTTTCTTTTATGCCCTTTAAAGAAAAAATTGCAAAATTCATTAGATAAAATATAAATAGTATATCTAAAAATGGGTTATGTAAATTTTAAAATAGTAGCCATATTTGTAATCCCTTGATTTGGAAAGATAACTGTAGGTTCACAATATATTTTTAAAGAGCAATTTATAGAAAAACAGCTAAGATATCATCTCAGTTTGTTTTGACAATTTGCTTAGGTATTAGCAAGGAAAAATAGGAAGGGCTTCCTTCCAAGGTGTGCATCTCTGTTGGGACATGGGGCAAAGGGGAGAGAGGAATTTACAAGTGGAAAGTGATTACCAGACGAACTTTACTTGTGCATTGCTGGAACTTTCATAATAAGTATGTATTATTCTAAAATTCTAATAATAGACTCTGTTAAGAGTAAGGCATAAGAACTTTCTTTCTATGTTACCTTGCTAGGGTGCATGTAGGGAATTACACACACACACACACACACACACATATACACACACACAAATGTGCACACGCACCATAAAGCATCAAAAGGGTAATTTTACTTTCATTTTTTATTATTAACTTTATTGAAAATCAATAACAATTATATAGAAAATTAAAAATTGTAGGGCCAGTAAGATATCTCAGCAGTCTAAGCATCTGCTTAGGCAACTGCAGAGACCACAGTTCAATCCCCAGCACCACATGCTGCACCAGCCCCACCCCCAGGCAGGCTGAGCTAGCCATAATAAAAATAAAGTTTTTAAAAAATTGTAGACAAATATTGAAATCTGAAAGATATAAGATGTAGGCAGAATAAAATTAGAGAAACATCTCTGAAATGAAAACATAAGATTAATAATAGATTACACATTGTAAAAAATTATTTACAAATTTAAATGAATATAACAATAAAAATTGTCTAAAATAAATATGAAGAATTTATGGATTAGACATACAATAGTTTGTTCTGTGCCAAAATCAAGAAACTTATATTCATGTAATTAGAATTCTCAAAGTAGAAGGGGATAGGCAAAAAATATTTAAAGATTTAAAATTTCTGAATTCAGTTAAAATTACAGCATTATAATTATAAACTATAGCATTTTCCAAGAAAAATAAACCTTTTATACAAGAAATATGAATAAAATCATACCAAAATACACAAAAGAGAAATTATTCAAAACTAATAGTAAAGAAAAAAATCATTAAAGCATATACATAGAAAAAATGCATAAGTGAACCAGGTCCAGAGTGTGAATGGGACTACCTGGTGCCCACAGAAAGCTCATTCAACCCAGCAACAAGGCCTGGCATGTGAGGGAACTTCATCCAACAGATGGGCCCAATGTGGAAAACTGCAGCAAACTTCCTTCTGAGAGGCTGGAGATAAGACCCACCCAGCTGATCCAGGAACAGAACATTTTGCCAGAGTGGCATAGCAAGTTCACCTTCAAGGGCCACAGCAGGAAGAAGTAGAGCTCAGTATCCAGACCCAAGCCACACTCCTGGATGAGTCTGAACTTGGTAGATCCAGATCTGGTGGTACCAAAGCTCTACACCAAAGGTCAGTGCTATACAAAATGACGAAGAGAAGGAACAAAATGTGCTCTCAGGCTGGGAGCCCACCCAGAACAAATGCAGGGGAAACTAGCATAGAAGAAATTGGAAGTCACACACCTGAAATCTCTGAAATAATAGCATCTGAAGCAATGAAACAACGTCAGAAAGGTATAGAGGAGATCAGATCAGAAATAATTTATGAAGTAAAAAAAAGAAATGAGAACTACAATGAAAGAAGCACTAAGTGCTTCTAAAGAGGACACCGTTAAGAACACAGAGGAAAATAGAAAAATGATGGAATCCTTGAATGAGCAATATAGGAAAATAATAAAAGGCATGAACCAGGTTCAGGGCTATACAGGAAATTAAAACCTCAATCACAAGCTGGCAAAACCATTTCAATGTAAGTGAAAATAGACTTTCACACCTTAAAGACACCATTGCAACTAGTGAAAAGGTAAGAAAAGATCTCCTAAAAAAACAACTACAATGCAGGAAAAAATAATTCAACATCTGCAAAGTGATGCAAAAATGAATAATGTAAGACTAATAGGCATCGGTGAAGAAGAAAGAGTCAATACAAATGATATAAGAAGAATATGAACAGAAGTTATAGCAGAAAACTTCCCAAATATGGGGAAACAGGGACTGGAGAGATAGCTCTGTGGCACAAATGTCTGCCTGGCAAGTGCAAGGTCAAGTCTGAACCCTGGTCCTGCCCAAAAAAAAAAAAAAAAAAAAAAGTTTATGCCAAATATGGGGAAACAATTTGACCTTCAGGTAACCAAAGTATATAGAACTCCAAATAACATCACCCCAATTAAAACTACACCCAGCCATATAATAATCAAGATCCCAGAATCCCAGAAATTCAGCACAGGGACAATACACTAAAAGCTGCTAGAGAAAGAAAAAAAAAAAAAAACTCAGTAAGGCTTAAAGGAAAACACATCAGAATAACGATAGATTTCTCTTCACAAACTATTAAGTCAAGAAGAGCATGGAGCAAAGTACTTCAAGTCTTGCAAGAAAACAAATTCCAACCCAGACTGATATACCCTGCAAAACTCTCTTTCAAGTTTAACAGAGAAGTGAAATACTTCCAGGACAAAGGACAACTAAAGAATGTCAGGATGACAAAGACAACCCTGCATAGTTTACTAAAAGATATTCTAGAGAGGGATCAAAATGACCACAACTCCATACATGAGAACACAAAGAACCCACCAAATAGGGCAAACAAACACAGGAGAAAAAGAGGTATACCACAGCAGTCTTTCAACTATTCTTTTGTATACAGCAGCAAAAGATTACCATCAGCATATTCTACAAGTGGACTTCACCTGCACCCTATGGATCATGATTCTGTCTGCATCTACAGGGTGGATATCAAGGAAATAGCAGTAGCTCAGTCCCACAAGTGACACCTGGCCACCAGTAAGATCCATGTACATGACATCCTAGAACTTTGCGTGTTATCCTATCCCCAAACCGTTAGAAGTTCTGGTCATATACTTGCTATTCTACTATTTATATTTTGTTTTACTCTTAGTAATTCTTTACTACCATGGAAACTTGTTTTTAGTTGATATTTTTGTATATTTTAACCTATTTAAATACTCTGTGAGTACTCTGAGTTGATTATAGATTCATACATATGTTACACAACATTCTGGCCTCTAAATTGGACTTAAATTTTGATTTGAATTTTGGAATATTGCTTTGAAATATTTAATTTAATTTTTAATTAATTAATATTTAATTAATTTGCAAAAAAATAAAAAATTAGCTATCAAAGAACAAAATTAAATAGCATATTATTCTACATCAGAAAAAAAAAAAGTGGGTAAGAAACTCGACTTATTTATCCAAAGGACTGAAAAAGAAAATAAAGATCTGTCCTCACTGAATTTTATACTTAGCAAACATACCTTTGAAAACTGAAAGTAATATGTTTTCCAGTTATGCAAACTCGAACTATTCTAATATCTCAAGAAGTAGCATACAGAAAATATCAAAGACCATAACTCAGAAGGCAACAGAAGTTGCTACATGGCCCTGGATAAAGAATAAAGGGCTCTCAAAACGGCAGTTACACAGGACTACGTAAAATGTAGTTATATTAGATGAACCCATTTAAAATGTCATTGAAGACTTCCACAAAACAATGTCAATCTTATGTCAGGTTATATACATATCTTTTGCTGGCTGGAATGTGGATCCAGCAGGCTCCTGCACCCACACACTGGGCCTAGGGTCTGGCTGGAGTCAATAACTTTTCTTTCAAAGCCAAGTGTTGATAATCAAGTGTAACCTTCTTTAACTCTAGTTAATTTGCTCAGGCTGTAAAACAGAAACACAAATGTGTTAATTTTCACCGAATAGTAAGAGTGCAATCATTTAAAGTGAAAGGATCTATAAGTCCCTGGTAAGAAACAATGGATGTGGGGTACAAATTTTTTCTTTGTTTTGTCTTTTTGAGATAGGGTCTCACCATACAGTTCAGGCTGGCCTTGAGCTCACTTTTGTAGCCCAGGCTGGGCTTAGACTTGCACCAATCCTCCTGCCTCAGCTTCCCAAGTGCTGGAATTGCAGGTGTACACCAGCATGCCTAGCAGGGGTACAAACTGCATACTAAGAAAAAGTGTGGGGGCTCTGCTGAAATCAGAAACAGAACAAAGAGGATCCGGTCAGTATACTTGAATTCTGTGGCATATTTTCCTTCCTGCTTAGTAACATTTAATTTTTTTCCACATACGTACACAAAATAAGTGTGTTATCTTTTTTTAGATACATTGTTTGTGCAGCTTCCCTGCAGGCCTAAGCTGTCCAGAGAATGGGTGTTGTTCTACCTTTGCAAAGAGGGACTAGAATGACGTCAAGGACAAAACAGTGATTTGCATTCATTTACTGCCATGTTCAGTTTGGGATTACTCATGTTTGCCTGGCCCTTGGTGAGTCAGAGCCTGAACTCCAGGCGCAGCAAATGAGGCCTCAGAATTTCCAGGGAGGCTCCTGTGTGCGTCATGGCTGACAGAAATTTCACTCTTCTTGGCCTCTTCTTAAGCACCCCGAGGATATCAGTCTAGAAGCATGAGAGTCGCTTGGACACCTTATGAAGCAATTCCAATCACCTATCCATGGCAGACATAGGTGAGGGAGGCAGAGACCAAGCTCCCGGCCTGATCATGACATTTCTCACACAGGAAACACAATACGCTACCAATTCCACCCTGAAGAAATGCAGGAAGTCACTTCCACACTAAGTGCAGCCTATGCAAGTCAAATGGGCTCACTTTTTACTTCTAATAGTCAAGAACATTAATTCTCTAGTTGTCCAGTGAAGTTATTGTGTCTTGGCTCTGGAGATCTGTAAGGTCCTGAGGTCAAAGTTCCCCAAGGGCAGCACAGTACTACAATTATGTCACCCAAGACAGCCAGGCTACTTGTCTTAAGGCAGCCAGAGTGAACTCTACAGCCACTCTCCTTAGCATGGTCTAGCTGCACAGCCACTCTCCTTAGCATGGTCTAGCTGCAGGAATTCTGCTGCGTGGGTTGGAAAGTTGCCTGGTGCAAGTTGAGCTCATTTTTCTCAAGTTTCCAGAAGATATAGAAAATAGCTAGGCATTACATAGGCTGAAATAATCAATTGGTGTCACAGCTAATTACAGCATGAACAAACTGACTCATTGTTTTATGCTCCTAACCATCCTATACAATTTTCATAAGTTTCTTTTCCTGATTTGTTTTCTTTTTTGAGATTGTGATTGCATTATATTCAATAGCCATATGGTCCAGAAACTAAGTAAAAACATAAATGCTACTTGTTTTTAAGTGAGTGGACACGAAAGTATTATTGGTGGTGGTATTATTATTTTTTTTTTTTTACTCTAGTTGTATAGACCAAAGAACTAAATTGTAATGCTTCAGCTTTAGATATATTTGTCCTAAATTCTGATGATTTGACCATCACCACTAAATCACAAGGAAAACAATTTCAAGATTTGGAATTCAATGATCTATAGGAGTGTGGATAACAGGGCAGCGGATAGCTACTTGGTCGGTTCTTGCAGTTGTTCCTCTTCGTCCCTTCCCTATGAAGTTTTTTGCCTAAGCTTTCCTTAACTTCAAGTGATGAAATCTGGGCTGCACCTTACAGGGCAAGGACCCCACTGCATCTATGCAATGCCTTCTCCTATATATGGGGGAAAAGGTTTCAAACAGCAGCACTAAAACAATCAAAATTATGTAGTGGGTAGCCTATCAAGCTCCTAATCCAGTGAAACATTTTTATCAGATACTTCTCTCCATCAGGCTGAAAGCTCAGTTTTAAGGTCAACATGTCTCTGCTTAAAATTTTAACTTATTAAACACAAATGAATGTGCTCTTCATTGACCTGCATGAAGGTAACCTTGATTTTACAAATCAAGCATACATTTTTTTTTTCTTCCAGGTTAAAGATTAGTTTCTTTAACAAAGAAAGAAGGAGAGGGGAGAGGGTAAATGAGAAAGTGAGGGGGGAAGAGAAGGACTAATTATGCTCTTTTTCTATTCCAAATCCCATACCATATCCATGTCCATAGATAATTGACAGTCATTTATATTATTATTTGTTGAATTATTCTATTATTTGTTTCTAAATTTATCTGCATTTACCAGAGAGTGCTTTAAGGAAAGACAAAGATTTTATTCATCTGTTCCTTTAATGTTTATTGAGTACCTATCATGAGCTAAACATCATCCAAATTTCTCTAGACTAATTCCTGCCTTCCTATTTCGATGGTTTATAATTCTATTGAAAGAATTAAGTTTTCTTTCTTTTTGAGATAGGGTCTCACTATGTAGGTCAATCGGCCTTGAGCTCACTATGTAACCCAGGCTGGCCCCAATCTCATGTCAATCGTCCTTCCTCAGCCTCTGAGCTGGCAGGATTACAAACAAGTGCCACCACACCCGGCTAGAATTTGGCATACAGTAACTTGTCATTTTTTTCTAGGTATCGTTCTTCTTTCGGGTTCAGGAGTGCAAAGCAACCTCCCTTTTAAATGATTTAAAATGATTTTGATTTGGAAGAGATGTGTGCCCTTGTGTCCTTCTTGTCTCCCTTTATTGAGCTCCTTGCACTTCACCCTACTCAAATAAGAGATGCTAAGTGGTACTTAAGTTTATTTATCTGACTTATTTACTCCACGTTATATTTTCAGCTGTATCCATTTTCCTACAAGTGTCACAAATTTGTCCTTTTTGCAGCCAAGCAGTATTCCATTGTGCATCAATACCACATTTTCCTTATCCAATCACCTGCTGATTCCTATACAGGCTGCTTCCGGGTTTTATGTCTAGAGAACTGTACAGGGGCCCAATACTTCAGTGAGAGGAAACATGGCATAAGATGAGTAATATCAATGCCGAAGGACACAAGGGAAGGGAATTACAGGAAGAAGGAGGCGGGCAGGAAAGGGAAAGGTGAGGAAAACAATCAGTCTCAGGTACAGGAAAGCCCTCCCCAAGACAGCATAAACTGCAGGTACCAAAAAGACATAATAAAAAAATGTTTTTGAGAAATGACTTCTAAGGGCAACCTGCTTGGGCCTCCTTCTGTTTCTCTCTTAGACAAAAGCTTTCTTCTCCCCACCAAAAAAAAAAAAAAAATCTATATCTATATCTATATCTATATCTATATCGTGTTAAAAAATAGGTTCCAAATATCTAGCATGTAGCCTTACATAATTATTGGCATAATTTTTTTTGGTTTGTTTTTTGTTTTTTGTTTTTTCATTTTGTATTTTAGGCAAGTGTCTACAGGGTACTCAGGGTCTCACCACCAGATCGGAGTTGTAGTGATGTGCTTGTTTCCAGCCTCCCAAGAGCTAGGATTACAGGTGCATGCCACCACACCCAATTTCAATTGCCATTTCAGCGCATCCTGACAATGGGGCCAGCACAACAGGCCTGGGGATTGAACCCACAGCCCAGAGCCTGCTTGCAGGCACTTTAATCCACTGAACTATTTGGTTGGCCCTTATTGGCATAAATTTTAAGAGCATTTTCTCCAGATTTCTGTCCCTTCTCTTTGCTTAATTAGTTCCTCCTTAATGATAAAGACAAACAATTTCCTCCTATTAGCTGTGTAAAGTTTGCTGAAAGGAAGCTGTACGTGAAAAGCCTCAGATTTAATCAGATGCCCTAATTTGAAAATATGAGTATGAGTCATCAGTAGGTGAGCAAGAAAGAAACAGCTCACACAAAGCAATGCTGACAGTTGTTCTAGTGAAAATGCCCTTAACTGAAATTGTGAGTTGACCTTCAGGGAAAGGTCAACATACCAAGATGTTCTTTTTTCAAATTGTATTTTAAAGAAAACAAACAAACAAAAGACAAAAACCAAAACTCAAAAAACAATAAAAATGATACAGAATTTCAACATAAGAGGATAGGAAATTCGTCATGGTTTTTATATTACATACTTTTATCTTCAAAGTAGTTGCCCAGGTTACCACATATAGGTATGCAAGATTGATCAAATAATTAAAGATTAAGTGTTCCTTTCAATAAACCACTAGAAGTAAGTATTATAGCTGTGTTAGCTATCGTCTGTGTGTGTGTGTGTGTGTGTAAGAGAGACAGAGAAAGAGAGAGAGAGAGAGAGAGAGGGAGAGAGCGAGCGAGCGAGCGAGAGAGAGAGAGAGAGAGAGAGAGAGAGAGAGAGAGAGAGAGAGAGAGAGAGAGAGAGAGAGCCTCTCAAATAGGCTCCGCACTGGAATCTTGTTCCCCTGGGTTTAGACTGGTATGGCTATGTGTGACAGAGGCCACTCCACTCTGTCCACAGCTGCCAACTGAGGGCTTGGAAGCAGGTGTGGACTCTGTGGCCCATGGCACCATCCTCACAGGCAAGGTGCTACAGAAAACTTGGCCTAGAAAAGAAGAGAGTAGATCTAGAAGGCCCGGTTTTCAATTTCCAACACATTCAGACTTTAACTGATATTCTAGTTGTCAAAATATCTTAGTTTCTTCTATACTAAAGGGCAAAGACTTTTCACTTTCCAAAGTCTTTTTAGTTTAAATAGATTTTTCTCAAGTACTATGTACTGCAGAGTAAATAAAGCAAATCTGTTGATTTGCTTGTGAATTTTTGAAATGAAAAAAAAATCAGAAAAATAACCCCAAGTGGATTTAGTTTTCCTAGTTTAAATATTTAAAATGAGATCCAAGGCATCAGTCATTTGTTATCAAAAAGTAGCTAGAATTTGCTTGTCATAAAAATTACAAGCAGTTGCTCAGTATTCTATTCTGATGAGTACTATAGAATAAAAGAAATGCATATATTAATAAAAGAAAGCTAAACATAGAAGACATGCTGTCTATGTGTCCTCTACACAGATTTTAGCTTCTTGGAAGTATCTGGCAATGCCTGGAAGATCACAGGCAACCTCAGAAAGGTGAGAGATTAAAAATGACATATATGCCATGAAAATAAAAGTCTCTCTCAAGATTTCCATAGCTCATAAAAACAAAATAATTATGTTACTGAGGAAGAGAGGTAACAGTCTCAGAAGAGTACAAGTACCACTTATGCAGTGTCTATTTGAAATGCCCAGATGACATTCTCCTGCGCGTCTTTGATATGATGAATTTTTGCTGTTAGCCAGCCTGCAGGCTCTTCCCCCATTCTTCCGATTCCCAGGACGTAGTGTCTCTAAACATCTAGTTCCTCATCCGGCTCTTCTGTGGCCTCTGCTTCTCCTTTAGCTTACTGTTTCCACAAACTGCACTTCAAATATTACTTCTTTCCACTGATAACACCAACTCTTCAGTGTCCTATATTATTTCTTTCTGTGATTATCGCAATAACCCAGTTGGTCCAGAAATAGGAAATTTGTGTTGTTATCCAAAAGGGATAGAGAAGAAGAGGACACTGCCCAGGGTGTGGATGCAGGGTCGGTATTATGGTTTGTGTCTAGGTGTCTCCCCAAAGCCTCATGCAGTTATGGAGTGGTTTCTGGAATTTGTAATTGATTATTATGGACATGGGTGCTGAACCTCCCCTGGGGCAGGTGATTTGCATTTCAGTGTAAGGTAGGAAGAGAAATTAGCTGCTGGAGCTGCTGCTAGCTCTCTCCCTGCACTCTTGCTCTTAGCTGCCACCATGAAAGTTTATTTTCTGCCATGTACCCCTCTGGCTTGGAGCCAGCTGAATATGGACTGAAACCTCCACTAACTGTGAGCTAAATAAACCTTTTCTTCCCTCATTTTGAGTGTCAGGTGTTTGTCCCAGCAACGAGAGAAGAGTAACTAAGACAGTTAGCCTCAGTATTTCAGATACGCAAGACTCATTTTGTCAGATTTATTAACAAATTGGACAAATGTTTCCCCAAATCAGAACTCATTCATAAGTAGGGAACTTACTCTAGAAGCATAGTGTATTCTCTTGTTAATTTTTTTCCTCTGGAAATATCTGAATGTTATGTCTGCCTTAATAATCTGAATTTACTGTGAGCCTTTACATATTTCTACCCATTGAAAGATGGGATTTTTTTTTTTTTTTTTTTGTATTTAGTATAAGATCTACAGGCTCTCACTATGTAGATCCAACTCACAGTGACTCTCCTGTTTGGAGTCTCCCAAGCACTGGGGTTACAGGCACGTACCACCACGCCCAGTCTCAGTTGCTGTCTCAAGGCACCCCAGAGGCAAGGCAGGCATGGTATGCTGGGGATCAAAACTGGCCTCTGCAATCTGCCAAAGCAGGTGCTTTAGTCCATTTAGCTATCTGGCTGGCCCTGAAAGCTAGGATTCTTAATGTCTTCTTGCAAAATTAGATGTTAAACACAACTCTAAGCCAGCCTTTCTTTTTTTTTTTTTTTTTAATGAGGATTATTTTTTTTCAATTTTTTTATTGTTTAAATTTAACAATGGTTATATTACATATTTTCATCATCAGATCAGTTTAGATTAATACATACAGGTATATAAGATTGATCAAACAATTAAACATTAACCTTTCTAAATCCACATTACTTTTTTTTTTCTTTTCCCCCTTCTTTTCTTTGAAAGTTGACATATTGCATATTGTCC
>PVJA010006229.1:0-59572 GCA_004027025.1 Myocastor coypus
AAAAAAAAAAAAAGCTACATTCCCAGCACCTTTTTGTATTCTTAAATTTTGAGACAGGATCTTGCTAATTTGCTTAGTTGCCTGGGGTGGGCTCAAATTTGCAGTCTTCCCCTCTGGGCTTCCCTGAATACTGGGACGGTGGGCATGTCCTCTATATCCAGCTTGCTTTTTTAACTTTTTGTCTTTTTTTGAGACAAGGTCTTACTATACAGTCTAGACTGGCTTTGAGCTCACTTTGTAGCCTAAATTGGTCTTGAACTGGCAGTGATTCTCCTGCGTCAGCCTCCTGAGTGCTGGGATTACAGGTGTGTCGTACCACTCCTGGCTGATTTTAATTTTTGAAGCCTCTTGACTCTATCTGTCCTTTTTTTTTTTTGTTTTTTGTTTTTTTTTGAAACAGGGTCTCACTATGCAGTTGAGGCTGGCCTTGAGCTCACTTTTGTAGCCCAGGCTGGTCTCGAGCTCACACCAATCCTCCTGCCTCAGCCTCCCGAGTGCTGGGATTACAGGCGTGCGCCACCACGCCGGGCTCTATGTGTTCTTGACAGCCACCTCCTTGCTCTCAGCCCCGCCAGCCCCATCACTTTAGACTACCACAGTGGCCTCCTGGCTGGCAGCATCCTCTCCCAGCTCACTCTGCACACAGTGGACATTGCCAGATGCAACGTTGATCGTGCCTTGACCCATACTTCCCCACTTCCCCCACTTCTGAGTGACTTTCTTTGCTCTTAAGAGCTGCTGCCGTCTTATCCATGGCCATCTCGAGGGCTCTTTACCCTTTGTGTGGTAGCCATTGCTCCTCCAGTTCTGCCTACTACCCTTGCTTCCTAGGGGCAGAGAACCCTGTGTTGCTCCATGGTGTCTCCCTGTCCTCATGGAGTCTGTGTGCCTGGCTTACTGTGGGCTGGATTCCTTTCCTGGCTGCCTCTCTGACCTCTGTCTCCACAGCCCCTGTGCCCAGGTTCCTCCATCTGCCGCCTGGCCTGGCCTGCCGCTGGGCTCTGTCGCCCGGCCTTGCTTTCTCTATGCTTCCTCTGGGTAATTGGCCCTGATTAAGCATCTCCTGTGCCTCTTAATACCCACCTTGTGCAGTGCAGAGGTGCTGGCTCTTCCCAGTGTCCCCCTAAGGCAACCTCTCTGTGCCTTCACACCATTCCTTGTTCCTAGCATGTTACCCCTGCCTTGGAGGTATGATTTTCATTTTATTTATTTTGTTGGTATTGGAGATTCAACCCAGGGCCTTGGACTTGCCCCGAGCTGTGCCCTCAACCCCAACATCTACTTTCTGAATTGTTATTCATTGCTAATGTATCATTATTTATTGCTCATATACTATTGATCACTTTATAAGCATCACTGAGTATCAGCAAGAATGCAAAATGTATGCACGTACTTTTTACTTGGATTAATGACTCCTTGTCCCTGAGACACAAAACCTCACATTCATAATTTGAAAGAAGAGAAATTCATTTTGGCTCGAAGTCCAGCCCATAGTCGACCAGCTCCAGGGCAGGACAGCACAGCAGAGGCACACCGGGCTAATAGCTGCTCCTTTCATGGCATCCAGGAATGGGAGAGAATTCAGGGAAACGCTGAGAAAGGAGAGAGGCCCGTCCAGGTCACACTGCCATGAATCGTCCTCTTTTGACCAAGCCCAGCTGCCGCATGTAACATTTATCAGCAATGCCCCATAATGCAGTGACCTTCGAAGCACGTGAGACTTTGGAGGTGAGGAACATCCAGACATGGACCAAAACACTTTGCTCTCATTCATATTGATTGCACTGGACAGATATATCAGCATTTACTCTGTGCCTTGCTCTAGCTCTAGCATTTCTCCAGCACAGAGAAGCCTGGGGGGATGGTCTTAATCTGTATGTCCCCTTATCTAAAGATGCTTTGCCTTCTCCTCCATTTCTGGTTGCGATAGTTTTTCCTTTTTATGACTCTTAATCCAATACCTATGATTACTGTTTAAATGTTAAAAATGTGTTATAATGAAACTTTGATTTCTATTAATCCTCCTCAGAATCCTCCTTTCCTCAAATTTATTCATTGTTCTCACCACTTTTTGAAGTAGTTCTGGCAGTGCTCCTTCGTATCTTTACAAAGTGTGATTCTAAAATGCAGTGAATGCTGCTGCCACCATCGTCCCACAGCAAGGCATCTTGGTATGTTGGCATCCACCTTATTCACTGGATTGCCACCCTGTAATTTCTGGATTTTCCCTCTCAATAAAATGACCACATAAGGTAAAAGTTTTGAATCAATTCAGGACATCAGGGTAGCTACAGTAACACAACTAAAGATGCTTTTATGTTTTCACATTTAAAATGGTACATTGCATTGTTTCAGCAAGCATTTTGATACCTGCTTGAACATTTCTTCCAGTGCTTTTCTGTGAATCTGTTTCTTCTCTGAATTATCTATTCATATCCAAGGTTAATTTTTATGGCAGATGTTTTGCCTGAGGGATGTGGCAGATGGGGAGGGGCTTCCAAGGATGTATGTAGATACCGAGAACCCAACCCAGCGGTGGAAGCAGTTACGACAACTAGTGAGGGACCAGTGTCTTCAGAACTGTAGGCTCCCTATAGTGCCTATGTGAATTTTGTTTTGTATTTGGTAGTGCTGGTGTTGAACCCAGAGCTTCGTATCTGCTAGGGAAGTGCTCTAGCGCTAAGCTACCACCTGAGCCCTCTCCATTGTATTTATGTTTGTCTTCAAAATTCACAAGCCCAAATTCGAAGATACGTCACAGAAGTTGGATAATAGAGGTGTCATTCTGCGCTATCCATGCAGCAGCTGTTGAGGTACAGATATCACTGGGCTTCTCTGTATTCCTGGTTTGTACCCTGCTGGCTCTTGGTTGTGGTTATATAACCTGGAGGTGATACTTCTTTCCCCTTCCACCTTTCATGAATGCTTCTGGTGTCTTCTCTTCTAGTGCCCCTAGCCCTGCCTCTTCAGGAAGTCCATGCAAGCAGAGAGACCATCGGGAAGATCGCAGCTGCCAGTAAAAGTAAGCTGCTTTTATCATTTCTTGACATACCCATTCAGACACTTGGAGACCGTGTTTTCTGAGAGTTTCTGCCCCACTCCTGACTTCCTTACATTCTGTCTCCATTCATTTTCCTCAAACAGGGTTCTTGCCAAAAAACTCTTCCCCACCCCCATATTGAGGATTTAACTCAGGTTCTTCACACTGAGCTACATCCCCAGCCCTTTTAAATTTAAAAAAAAAAAAAAATTAGAGCCCTATTAAGTTGCCAAGGCTGCATTTGAAATTTCTGTCTTCCTGCCTCTGCCTCCCAGAGTGCTGGAATTACAGGCGTGCGCCACCATACCCCATTCCCTCTGCCACCTGACCAAAGTCTGCCCACCCACCTCATCTCCCACAGCAATCTCTTCTCATCCTTCTTGGCCGGTGTCTCTCCACATGCTCAAGCCACACAAGTACCTTCGCCAGGGCTTTTCCTGTCCCCTGCTTCTCTCTCAGGAAAAACCCTTCTTGACTCCCAACTGACTCTGTGTTCCACTTTCGTTATCTGTCCAGGTGAGTAACAAATAGCAAATCTCCCTAGGACTCAGATGGATGCTCTGATGCTGGGTGGTAGCTCTTCAATGCTGTTAGCAGATACTTGAGAAAAACCACTTAAAGGCAGATACGTTTATTTTGGGTCCCTCTCAGAGGTTAAATCTGTGATCACGTGGCTGTATTGCTTCTGGGTCCCTGGAAAGGAGTGTGTGGTGGACAAAAGTGACTTACTTCATGGCAGATAGGAGGCAGAGAGAGAGGAAAAGGGCCAGAAGAAGAGGGACCGAAACAAGGTTCAGTCCCTAGGTCACACCCCAAAGATCCATTCCCTTCAGCTGACCTGCCACCACCCAATAATGCCATCAGTTTACGGTCTCTTCTGTGGATTAATCAACTGATGGAGTGAAAGCCTTCTTATCCAGTCACTCCTCTGGCCCCCACCCCATACATTACTGCCTTGGGGACCAACCATTCTTTGGGGGACATATCCTAATGAAATCACAACAGGATTGGCAATAAGAAGTACAGTGCACAGTTCTTTTTGAGATAATGGAAGATCTGTCAGTGGTGATGATGGAGGGACTATGTGAATGTGTCAAGGGCACTGAACTTGCCAAGAGTGCATAGTTGTGATCCACTCCAGGAGACTGAGACAGGAAGATTGCAAGTTTGAGCCCAGCCTGGGCAACTTACCAGTGTAGCAAGATCTTACCTCAAAATAAAACATAAAGAGCTGGAGCTATAGTTGAATGCAAAGGCCTTGGGTTCCATTCTTAGTACCTCAAAAATAAACAAAAACATTGCATGATACACTTCAAATGGGTGAGTTAAATTAGCACAGCCAGGGTTTCTCAGGTGGCCAGGGCTGGAGGAAATGCACATCCAGTACTGGTGCTGCTCTTGCTGCTTGAGCGTTTGAGTAACAGGGCCTCGAGGTGCAGCAGGAGGCCTATGTCCTGGACCAGATGGGCTGGCCCAGAAGATCTTCCTCAGAGAGCTCGAATAGTGTGGCTGAACTTGTATGAAAATGGGCCCTGGCATGAGTCTTCATACCATGGAAGAATCCAGTCTGACCACACCTGTCTCGTCTCCCTAGTGATGTGGTGCTCATCGCCCATGGATGTCCTCTTTCTGTTCGATGGCTCTCACAGTATCGGGAAAGGGAGCTTTGAAAGGTCCAAGCACTTCGCCATCACAGTCTGTGATGCTCTGGACATCAGCCCTAAGCGGGTGAGTACTAGTCTTCTCATTCATTATATCTGGACGTTTCAGTGTGCAAGTGACAACAGTTCAGTTGTAAGCAGCGGAGAAAACTTACTGGGTATGGATGTGGAAAGACCAAAGGAGCAGATCCTAGCATAGTGACATGCACAAGCCATTTGGAACCCCTCTTTTTCTCTCTTCAGTTGTGTTTTTGTTACTTGACTTTCTTCCCAGACAGATTTTTGTCACATGGCAGTGATACTCTGCATTGCCCTGTAAGTTAGTGATACCAAGAAGAAAAGAAGGCGAACTTTTCTTGTGGATTTCAAAGAATTTCCAGAAGAACTCCAGCTGGGCAGGCTTAGGTCACATGATAAGCCTTGGCCAATCACAGTAGCAGGGGAAGACTCTTTGGTCAGTCCTGAGCCAACTGCTTACCCATGTTTTGAGGTACAGAGAGCTCCCCACCTGAAATGGTGCTGTATTTGCAGAACAGTGGGAAAGGTGGCACATTGAATAGAGTCTTGCCCTTTCTGTTCCCCTGAAAAGATCAGCTCCTGCCTGACTAAATTGGTTTTCCAAGATGGCAGAATCTTCTTTTGTTGTTTTTCTCAACTTCAAAGAGTAGGCCTTAACCAGCAGCAGAGTGTGGTAGAGATAGCTTTTGTTTTTAAGGAGACAATTTTGGACAACCCAGTAGAATAAGGGGCAGTGAACATCAACAGTTCCCAGAAACTGAAACCCAGATGTGTGCGGGTTTCACGTCGCCCAGAGCTGTGGCGGATCTTCCACTGACATGTGGCTGATAGGCCCCATTTCATTCACCACTCGGAGAGATCCAAAGTTTGGGGATATGTGCTGTTGGTGGAGTTGTAAGATCTGATGTTCCCCTGCACTGCGGTGGAAATGTAAATTGGTACTGCTGAGGTGGGATGCTGCAGCCATGTCCGTCATGGTGACAAAGGCTTGGCCCCTCTGACCAGCCATTCCTCTCCTAGGAATTCTATAAATATTCCCACCCATGCAAAATAACATCCAAATAGTTCCACAGCACCTTGCTGTGTTAGCTGCAAAAGATTTCAGGAACCCAAATGTCCATTGACTGGGAACAGGTAAATCCATTACAGTGCATTTGTATAATGGATCGTTGGCCAGCTGCATAAAGTGGATAAAAGATAACAGAGCAAATTAAATGTAAAAAGTAAGGTCAAAGGGCATGGAGAATATGTTGCTTTTATGTATAAATGAAGGGCAATGAGTGAAATCTCTATTTGTGTTTGTGTTTAGGATAGTGGTTCCTGTTTCAGAGGAGGGAGGGAACAAAACAAGTAGAGCACGAGTCAAGGGACAGACCCAGCCATAGAGATTGTTTTCTAGATTTTGAGCCATCTGAACCTACCCCAAAGCCAAAGCCAAGATGAAGAAGTGTGTGTTGGTCTAGAAACCCGGTAATTATTTGAATTAGGGACTAGTTACATATAGGTTGAAAAAGGAAGTGGTTTTCCAAGATGACATTCCTGAGTTAATCCTAGTAAAGCCTATACAGCTTAGAAGCAAACATAGCTTCTAGTAAGGCCTGGGTTTCCTTCAGAGTGAGCTGTCGAGGCCCAGGTTTTCTCCAGAGTGAGCTGTCACGTGGGAGGATGAACACACTCTCCAGGTGGTCTCTCAGCCCTCCACAGACACCACAGCAGACTTCATTCCTTCCAGCACAAGCACCCAAGAAGTTCTGGCCGAGATGCAAACCCAGCATGGACCCCAGAAGGGCCAGGGTACAAGGCTGCTGAGTCTCTACCCTCCCATGCTCTTTGGAAATGATTCCTTCTGAAGTGTACTAGTGATTTCCTGGAAGAGGTGGCGAACGATCAAATACTGTTTTACTTTGGCGTTGATGTGTGTCCTGAGATGAGTGGTATCATCAGCAGAGGATGGCAAGTAGAAAGAGAAAGGCTTTCTCATGGGAGCTGCACGTTTTCCAGGTGAGGAAACAGCCTCAGAAGGAAAGGCTAAGTGACTGCCTAGGGTCACACAGCCATCTCAGGAGCGCTAAGGGCAGAAGATGTAGGGCTCTTGATTCTCAGCACAGAACTTGCTCCATTCAGCCATGTGCCATCCCTAGTGGAGAACCTCTGAGCCCGGAGCTCACACCCTGCTATCACACAGGGAGCGGCATGGCAGTGTGCGGAGGAAGATGGGTCGACAGTAAGAAAAGCGCGTCGAGGGTCTTCATGGCTAATGCTGTCAGGAGCAGACTGTCAGAGCTTAGGGACTTTCATGTTTGTGCTGATGGACCACGTCTAAAATGTGGCATCAAGTTCTAGGGCCGACTTTTAGATTCGATGTTGCAAAACACAGTTTTTGAGAGTTAGGAGAAGAACACAAACCTCCACGTAGGAAGACCCCTGATTGCCATCTTCATGCAGGAGCGTGAATCTGGGTGTTCAGGGAGTTTGATCTGAGGTCAACTTCAGAACGATTTGCTTGTAGCTCTTGGAGAGCGCCTAAGTTGGTTGACTGGGTGGGTGTCTGGACCTCTCGGGTACACCAGGACCCGCCAGCATGTTTAGAAGGGTTTGTGTGTTGGAGGAATTTAAAATAGCTCAGTCTGATCTGTGGCTTCAAGCTTTATTTTATTTATTTATTCTTCCTGGTGTTGGGGATGGAACCCAGATCTCCTGTAGGATCAGCTTCCCTAAACTGCAGGTTTTGTGTTTTTAAGGCTGAATTTTGTGTCTCGTTTTTGCTATCTCCAGATACAAAGGATTTGATTGTTACTTTGCTTTGCTTTCTCGAACTTTGGTCTTCAGGAAGAAAAATTTTAGTAGCTCTAATGAAGGTCTTTTATGGATGCTTTGTTGTTGAGGTGGATTGAAGGTGTTTGAAGTCTTCCTCTTAACACTTAAAAGCGGAGAAGTACACTTCCTGGCTCTAATCAAGGATTGCAGCAGAGATTGCAGTGTAGTGAGAAATCTGGGCAGGCCTGCCTCTAAGTGTACAGTAAACCTGGAGATAAAAGGCAGCTCTTTTGCTCCCAAACCACCAATTAAAGAAATGCCTTAACTACTGACTGAGGCTGCTTCCTGCATGTTTTGTTTTGAAGTTGTGTCCTTCCTGTTTAACCCGAGTAAATACACCCAGCTGATGTCTTAAGGGAGTTGTTGATTTTTAAAAAAGTAATTCACATGGTTCAGTAAAAAGGCAGGCAGTGAAAACTGTCACCCACACATTTTCCACTTGCCTGTCCCCTGCCTATCTTCTTACATGGCTCTCCAGAACTGCTCTCTGCAAGCAATGTGAACGTACATTATTTACCCTTTGAACAAAAAGGGTCGCATAGTCCGTACAGTATTCTCCCTCTTTTTTATAATTGCCTTACCTTGGAAGTCTCTCCATATCTGTCCGTAGGTATAAACTGCTTTCTTTCCTACACCTACTGTCCTATCATGAGCATTTACTGGGGTGTAATAGCAGACCCTTTACCAATGTACGTTAGCTATTGCAAATTGTGTAGTGTGATTTTTTTTTTTTTTTTTTTTTTTTTTTTTTTTTTTTTTTTTTTTTTTGTCTTTTTTGAGACAGGGTCTTACTGTACAGTTCAGGCTGGCCTTGAGCTCAGTTTTGTAGCCCAGGCTGGTCTCGAACTGTCACTGATCCTCCTGCCTCAGCCTCCCGAGTGCTGGGATTACAGGCGTGCGCCACCATGCCCGGCTTGTAGTGTGATCTTTAAACATATTGTTTCACATATGTGGGAGTATATGTGTAGGATAAATTCACAAATATCCTACACATTTTAATTTTATTTTATTTTTTTTTTTTTTTTGCTTTTTGAGACGCCAAGCCCGGCTACACATTTTAAATTTTTAATATTGCCATATTGCCCTTTGTAGATGCTAGGCAAATTCATATGCCCACCAGCTGTGTGAGAATGCTTATTTCCTAGTGCACTGCATCTAGTGTTTTATTACTAAACATTGATGTGGAAGAATGGTATTTTTTTTGTGGAGAGGTCAAACCCTTCCATTAAGGAGCGTTTGTGTTTCCTGGCCTATGATCTCTGTTCCCATCTTTTGCCCATTTTCTCTTCAAGCACTCGTCTTTCTACATCTGTTCCTAGATACTAATTTTCATTTTGTCTTCATTTTTTGTTATATAACAGTATGCTTTGCTCTACAGAAGTTTTTTTTTTTTTTTTCATTTTCTTCAAATAAGTCAGATTTCTTCAGGTAAAGACACTCTTTCCTTTATACCTTCTGGATTTTTGCCACCTGCCTGACAAGTGCAAGGTCCTGAGTTCAACTCCTGGCACCCACCCACCCATCCATCCAGCCATCCATAGTGTTTTGCATTTTCAGGTTAGAAAGCTGTTGTAAGAATTCTTCCAGAACTTTCATGGTTAGCTTTTTTACATTGAATTTTTAATCCATTTGCGGTTTGTCAGTAATATATTATACATTTAACCAGTGACTGCCCAGTCATCCTGGTGGCACTTGCTCACCAGACCTTCTTTTCCCCACTGTCCAGATGCCCTTCTCCACACAATAGATTCAAGGAAATCTGTGGAAGGGTTCTTGCCTGGAGACTTGTTCCCAAGCTTGTTCACTGCTCTGTCTTCTGGTTCTTATCTTCCTGTGTGTCCATCCTCCCTGAGGTGCCCGGTTGGAGAGCCACGTGCTTCCTCTCTCTGTGTCTCAGGCAGCAGGCCTATTGAAGGATTTCAGCATAGTATTCAAGTAGGGAGCAAACGGTCCCATAATTGCTTAACTGTGGACCATGTGGCCTGGTCATAGTCTTGGCCAGACCTTATCTTATTTATGAAAGTGGTTACTGACAACATTGTTTCTCCAGGGCATTTGGAGAACTGAGGATGAGGGGCAGAGCTCAGGCCCACAAGAGGGAGCCCGAATGTGTATAGCCTTCACTGCTTTAAGACAGAATGACTTAGTCTCCTGTCTCCATTTTGCAAGGCATAGTGTTTTCTCCCATGGCCTCTTCAGTTAGGACTCAGAATTGGCTTGGATTCACTAAAGCTCTCACTTCAGCTGGTTGAGTGTCCCTCAGTCTGACTCTGGTCTAGAGGCCTGGCCTTTCTCTAGCTTGGCATGAGCAAGCCCAAGTGGAATGATGCCCAATAAAGGCCAACAGCTGGGTTTGCTTCTGAGGTGCCCAGCAGCTGGCCAAGGAGCAATTTTCTGCAGGGCTGTGTTGACTTCTGAGAAGACAAGCAGTGGAGGGGTCACAGGGACAAAGTGCAGCTTCTGACCCCTTGCTTGGCATAAGCCCTTGCCTGAGGCCAGTGCTGTGTCCACTGCACATTGTATGTCTCAGCAGAAAGGTGGGCGTTGGTCGTGCCTCTGTCATCTCCAAATGAGATGACGTAAGCAGCTGTACCCAGGGTGCCTGGGAGTCACTTGGCCCATGTGCCCAGCTCAGCTGAGCAAGTGCACAGAATGTGCTACTTTGGAGGATGTTGATGAAGAAGATTGATTGGGAGAGGAAACCTGACCATTTCCTTTCAGACTCTCCAGCTGATCTTGGGAACCTGCTTGAAGGCAAATGGGCAGGAGTTCTGGCCTAGGTGGCCAGGAAGCAGGGCTGTTAGCCTTTCTCATCCCCTTTTCCTCTTTGGAACGCTTAGAATGTGACTGCAGTGGTGGCCCCTTTGGGTCACTGTCTCCTTTGCAGGTCCGAGTGGGAGCGCTCCAGTTTGGTTCTACTCCTCATCCAGAATTCTCCTTGGATTCATTCTCAACCCGACAGGAAGTGAAGGCACAAATAAAGAGGATGGTTTTCAAGTATGTATGATCAGATACTGCCATGGGAGAGGGAAGCCAGTGTTCTTAGAACCGCCCCTTTCAAGGAAGGGCGAGCCATGAGCTCAGCTTTGCACAGAGAACCGTGGGCCACTTGCATGACCCTGCCATGTACCATAGGCTACAAGAATTCTCTTCTCAAGCCTGCCCTCCATAAGGCCCCTGATGGGGATTTAAATACTAGTTTAATAAAAGGGGAACAAGGCAGGAGAGAGAGGGAAAGGAAAGCAGGATGGAACAGGAAAGAAAAGAATAGAAGGAAAGAAATGGAGACAAAGCTTTTGTAAATAAGGGGAAGAAGATAGGGCTGGGGAGACAGCTCAGCGGTCTGAGTGCCTGCCTGGCAAGCTCAAGGACCCCAGTTCGATCCCCTGTACCACGTGCTGCAAGGAGAAGAATTGAAGGGAAGAGAAGTGGGAAAAAGAAACTGTCATGTACAGGTACAAGTTCCCTGTGGTGAATGTTATAGGTCAGCCATTATTGATAGATGATTAATAGATAGCTATTAACTAATTTATATTATGAATGATTATGTATATCTAAAATATGTTAAGAAGAGGAAAAAATGCCAAAAAAAAAAAAAAAAAAGAAAAGAAAAAAAGAAAGAAAAAGGATTTGCTGCCATTAGTCAAGTCCATGGAGAGAGAGATTTTGATTTTTTAAAAATTATTATTATTAATACCACCTCAGCCTGCCCTGGGGGTGGGGCTGGCGCAGCATGTGGTGCCAGGGATTGAACCGTGGTCCCATGGTTGCCTAAGCTTGCCTAAGGAGATGCTTTAGACTGCTGAGCCATCTCACAGGCACTTTGAGCTGCTGAGCCATCTCGTCGGCCCCAAGAGAGGACGATTTGAAGGCCCACAACAGGTTATCATGTTCCTGTCAGCTCAAACTACCTGTGATACATGCATGACTGTCTCAGCGGGCAGCATGTGACAGCCATGTGTAGGACAGCCGTGTGTGTATGGCCCCATCAGGAATGTAAGGGCAAGGCTCAGGAGAAGAGGCTGGGCCATAGCCCAGCCATCTGCGGTGACCTCCACGGCTCGGTGGGCTCGCTGCGCTTCTCTGAGCCTCCTTTCTGTTATCAGGAAGTGCTGAGTGTGAGTGGGTGCTGTTATGATGAGTGCTTTGGAGCTTAGGAAGGCAGTTTACATGTTCTGCCGTATACAGACCTTCTACATATATGTACATCATGGCATCTGGGCTTGACTCCTGTAACAGGTCAGCTGGCAAATTATATGCCAGAGCTTCTAAACTAAAGTGTGTTATGTCTGTGTGTACGTATTCATGTGTGTGTATGCACACACATCCATAGGTGCATGAATGTGGTACACACGCATGTGTACACACCCAATACTTTTCACAAGCCCTTATAAAGAAAGCAACTTCGGCTTGTCGAAGGTGTTCTTGCCTCCCTGATCTTTGGCTTACTGGGGCCTGGGGTGCTGGAGTCTCCTTTTAGAGGTAATTCTAGGTCCTCTCTGTTCCAGACAAACAATTGAACAAAACGAGCATAAACAGTGGTTTAATAACTTTGAAACTCTAAAGGTAGGACTAAAATGGGGGGAGAGGAAGAGTGGACTCTGCAGAGCGAGTCTGAGCCAAGTATGAAGAGGGAAGAGATACAACTATCCCCCACGGAGTGGACACGCTGCTGTGGAGAGGCCGGGCAGCCAGGGCTGAGTGCCCAGCTGCCTTGTGTCTTGGTCACCTGATCAAAAGCCTGCTGCAGTTCTGTCGAGAAGCCCACCCGCAGGGCTTTGGAGCTGTTCTGCACACGTGTTCAGGGCCTCCTTGCGCCTCCTTTCTCAGCTAGCTCTAGTCATGCCCTACCTTTCTGCCTCCTTTGGGGCTGCTCTGGCTTCTGTTACCCCGTGCCAGTGTCCAGGCAAGCCCTTCTTAAGTTTGTGTTCCCAGCCATTTGTGGTTGTCACCTTCAATTGTCAAGGCCTTGATCTTGGGGTCCTTTTTTTGGCTGTTCTCAAGTCCTAGGTCCCACATGTGCACAGTTGGTATCTGGAAACCCCTGAGCCCTGGGGGAGCACTAGGGACTGTCAGTAACTTTCCTTAACCCTAGCCTTTCCCTCTGAATATGGGTACCCAGAACAGGAGGAGGGACAAGCTACAGGAAGGAAAACACATTAGTATAGTTTTAAAAATGCCTTGGCCTTCCCTTTTTCCCTAGGGGTCTTCTATGGTTTCCTGTAGAGAATAATCGCAGTCTTACCTTGTGGTTCAGAGTCATAGCTCAGCATAATGTCCCGGAGCCCGGAGCCACCTGGGTCAGGGTGGTCTAGAGAAAGGTTCTCCAGTGCAGATGCTGGGATCCTACCCAGATGTGTGCAATCACATTGCATCAGGGATACTTAGGGGTCTAGAGTTTTATAGTCTTTCTCCACCCCTTTTCCTATGACTATAATACATTGTGTGTGTGTGTGTGTGTGTGTATTATTTACAGAAGGGTCTACAGGGTGTTCAATGTCACATTACTAGGTTGGCCTCATAGTGATCCGCCTATTTATAGCCTCCCAAGAGCTGGGATTGCAGGTTTGCACCACCATACCCAGTGTCAATTACTGTCACAGTGTGCTCTGTCATGGTGGGCCTGAGACTTGAACCTCCAGCCCCTGTACCTCCTTGTAGGCATTTTAACCAACTGAGCTATTTGGCCGGTCCTATAATACCCACTTTGGTTTAAATGCCTTTTGCCATATAATATATACACTCTAATATTTACACATATATAGTTGAGTGGTTTGGGATCATACAGTGACACTTCAGTTCATGAACTGAATTTGTTCCACAGTTCTGGGAAAGATGGCCACTGCTGTGTTTGTCATCCAATGTAGAGTTTACAAACAGAAGCAAAATCTTGCTGAATGCTTTTATTTTCAAGCCAGATTGTTCATGAACAGAAGCATTCATGAACCAGGATATGACATAGCTACTTCTCTACTTTTGTGTGTGTGTAGGACTGGGGTTTGAACTCATGACCTTGCACTTGCCAGGTAGGCACTTGTGCCATGGAGCTATCTCTCTAGCCCCTCTAATCTAATTTTTAAATATTTTCATCATCTCAAAAAGAAACCTTATAAGGAGACATTCTTTATAGTAGATAAACAGCCAATAAGTACATGAAAATAGGCTTGATAACATCAGTGAAAAGTAAATCACAACCACAGTGAGATGCCGTGTCACACTAACAAGGCTGAAATAGAAGGTAGACACTAACAAGTGTTGGCAAAGATATGGGAAGACTGGAACCCGCATACATAGGTGGTAGTATTAGGAAGTCATGCCTGCTGCTTTGAAAACATGTTAGTAATTACTCCAGATATTAAACATAGAGTGTGTATGACTCAGTAATTATGACTCAGTAATTCCACTTGAAGAGAATTGTACACTACTTAATACTCAATAGCAGTGCTATTTGTAACAGATTCTAATTAAAAGCAACATAATCCAGGTGTGGTGACGCACGCCTGTAATCCCAGCACTCGGGAGGCTGAGGCAGGAGGGTCGGTGCGAGTTTGAGACCAGCCTGGGCTACAAAAGTGAGCTCAAGGCCAGCCTGAACTGCATAGTGAGACCTTGTCTCAAAAAAGACTAAATAAATAAATAAATAAATAATAAATAAAAGCAACACAGATGACTAATGACTAGATAAGGACAATGTGGTCTATACATGCAGCTATTCTAGGCCTCTTCTGGTTCCATGTGAACTTCAGGATTGCTTTCTCTAAGGAGCACTATTTGCAAGCATTTCTATAAGAAATTATCATTGTATTTTGAATGGATTTGCATTAATTTTGCAAGTGTGAACATTTTCACTACTATTGGTTCTGCTTATTCATGAACAGAAGGTATCTTTCATTTTCTGATGTCTTCTTTGATCTCCTTTTTCAGAGTACTACCAATTTTATCATAGAGTTCTTTCACTTCCTTGGTTAATTCCATATATATATATGCTTTGATACTATTATGAAAAGTGCTGTCTTAATCTCTGGGTGAATTTTTTTTTACTGAGATAGTATTTCAGGAATACTATTGATTTTTAAGTGTTGACTTTGTATCCTGCTGTGCCAATGAATTTGGTTATTCTAAAAATCTTTGGATCACATCATCTGTAATGATAATTTTAACTTTTTCATTTTCTTAGCCATATCCCTCTTATTTTTTTCTCTTATCTTGTCTAAATTGCACTAATGTTTTGAGAACTATTTTGAACAGGAGTGGTGATAGTGGACAACCTTGTCTTGTTCTTGATTTTAGAGTGAAAACTTTTTGCTTTTCTTCACTTAGTATGTTGTTGGCAGTTGGTATTCTATACATGACCTTTTATCTGATGGAGATAAAGACCGTCTTTTCCTGTTTTCTTCAGTTTTGTTTGAAAATAATGAATGCATATTGGATTTTGTCAAGTAATCTTCCTGCATCTATTGAGATGATCATGTGATTTTTGTCCCTGCTTCTGATTAAGTAGTATATTACATTCATCAATTTGTATATATTGATCCATCCCTGCATCCCTGGAATGAATCCTGCTTGGTCATGATACATGACTTTTTTGATGTGTGCTGCATTCTGTTTACCAGTGTCTTATTGATAATATTTGCATCTATGTTCATTAAGGAAATTGATTGATTGATTGATTTTTTTCTTCTTCTTTTTCTCTTTTTTGGTTGGATCCTTTTCTGGTTTTTGAATCAGGATTTGGATAAATAAAAGCAGCTTTTATTTATTTATTTATTTATTTATTTATTTATTTATCTTGTTTCAGAACTTTTGTTTGTTTATTTTTATGGCCGGCTCAGCCTGCCCTGAGGGCAGGGCTGGCGCAGCATGTGGTGCCAGGGATCGAACCGCGGTCCCTGCAGCCGCCTAAGCTTTCCTAAGCAGGTGCTTTAGACCACTGAGCCATCCTGCCGGGCCCTGCATTATTTTCTCTTTTGATTTTATTAGAGAGTTTGAGGACTATTAGCATTAGATCTTCTCTAAAGCTGCAGAATGTAGCAATGGATCCAACAGGACCTGAGCTTTTCTTAGTTGTTATATTTTTTTAATTACTTCTTAAATTTCATTGATATTGAATAAGTTGGGATTTTATATTTTTATATTTTGTTGGTTCAGCTTTGGTAGTTCATATGTATATAGGAATTTATTCATTCCTTAAGTTTTCATTTCATTAGAGTTCTGGTTTTCAAAGTAGTTATTGATGATATTCTGGAATTTGACAGAATCTTGAGATTTTGCCTTTTTCATCTTTAATTGTATCGGTTTGGAATTTTTCTTTCCTTATTTTGATAAGATTGGCTAAAAGTTTGCCTGTTTTATTCATTGTTTGAAAGAATCAGCTCCACAGTTCATTGGTTATTTTTTTTACTCAAATTTTAATTAATTTCTGTTCTGATCTTTGTAATTATTTTCCTTGTTCTAGCTAGCATTGAGTTTGGATTTTTCCTGTTTGAGTTACATCATCAGGTTATTTCTTTGCGATTATTCTATTTTTTTTTTTTTCTGATGTGGAAATTCACCAGTATAAGAAGTAATTCACCTTTCCTCTAGGGAATGCTTTCATAGATTTTTATGTCACACTAGCATTATCCTTTGATTGGAGGACTGTATGATTTCTTTTTTGATGTCATCTGTGACTTACTGATTATTCAAGAGGGCAGCATTTAATTTCCTTGTGTTTGCATTGTATCTGCAGTGTCTATTATCATGGATACCTTATTTTAATTGCATTACGATCTGATAATTTGCATGGGATAATTTTGATTCTGTTGCGTTTATTTAAGTGTGCCTTTTGGCTAGTGTTGTGGTCTATTTTGGACCAAGTCCAGGTGCTGTGAGAAGAACATGTATTCTGTGATCAGGTGTAACACTGAGGAGACCTATACATTCTTCTGTTTGAATGTGGCCCAGCTCTGATAATTCTTAGGATTTTTTCTTTTTTGTCCAGTTTATCTGTTCATTAGTGATAGTGAGGTATTGAGGTCCCCCAATATGATCATATTGGTACTTCATTGATTTTTCATGTCCATTAGTGTTTGTTGCATGAAGTTGGGTGTGCTGGTACTTGGTGCATGTGTTTTTGTAATTGTTATCTCTGTTGAAATATACACTGACCTTCTTTGTCTCTTCTGATCAATTTTGGCTTGAAATTCACTTTGTCTGAAATGAGGATAGCAGCTGTTTCTCACTTCTTTTCCATCAGATGGAATGTTGTTTTCCACCTTTTGATTTTTAATCTGTAAGTTTCTATTTTGAATTAAGTATTTTTCTGTATATTGAACATTGTAGGATTTTGTTTCTTGATCCGTTCTCTGGTCTGTGTCTTTCGACTGGGGAACTAAGGCCCTTCACATTGGTAGGTACTGACTCCAGACATCGCATTATTTTCTTTCTTTCTTTTTTTTAAAAGAATTCTGGAATTGGGAGGATAGCTCAATAGAATAAGTGCTTGCCTGGCAAAGTCAAGGACCTGAGTTCAATCCCCAGTCCCGCCGGGGGGGAAAAAAAAAAAAAAAAAAAAGCAGCTTTTATTTATTTATTTATTTATTTATTTATTTATTTATTTATTTTTCTTGTTTCAGAACTTTTGTTTGTTTATTTTTATGGCCGGGTCAGCCTGCCCTGAGGGCAGGGCTGGCGCAGCATGTGGTGCCAGGGATCGAACCGCGGTCCCTGCAGCCGCCTAAGCTTTCCTAAGCAGGTGCTTTAGACCACTGAGCCATCCTGCTGGGCCCTGCATTATTTTCTTATGCTGATTTATATTTTCCTTTTGGTGAGATACTCATCTCACCAGGTATATTCATTCTGTTTGACTTATTGGCATTGTTAGCTTCATTGTTTCTTGTTATGATATCCTTGAGAATTTTCTATAACATTGGGTTGGTGATTATGAAGTTTTTGAGGGGTTCTTAGCATGAAAATACAGTTCTTGTTTAATGACCAAATTATGTTCCTACAACTATGATGTTATGTGAATTGATCACTAAATGCCCAAACTCCTCTTCACATAGTGATGTGGCCTGGGTTTTCTGTCGCTGGGTTGTTTAGGCCTCACAGTAGTTTTGTCAGGCCTCTAGTCCTGTCGCTACCTTACCTTAGCATAGAATCCTTCAAAGCCTCCTCTAGCCCCTTGCAAACAGCACTACATTTTGAACATAGCTTTTAGAATGGTTAGTTACAAAACATTTTGTATCTATTTGCTTAGTATTATTTGACCTGTGCTCCATAAAACTGGTTATTTTTCATATTGATCCATCTTGACAATTCTATAACAGTCTCAAGAATTTGGCTCCTGCACTGCATTTAATCATTCTCATTTCTCCCAAAAGGAAACTTTTAAGTTGATTCCAAGTTTTTTGTCAGTTGCTTAAAAAAGGCAGAGAATAATGTAATCATAAATGACTCACCTGGATTTAAAAGAAATTTCTAATTGTTTTTCAAGGTCTATTACACAGCTGGCACATTTGCCTCAGAATCCATCGCGGTGGGTAGTGCTGTTTTGAATGTATGTTCTCAGGTTCACCTGCCCATTTGGATTTTGTTGGGAATTTGAGGTTTTGCAGGTGGAATAATGTAATACAGGACACACATGTTATAGAACTGTTTTATAATAGTCACCCAAAGAATCATCTACAAAGAGAGTGCAGAAAATCTATCCACATGCTAAAGACCAAAGAATCCAGCTGAGGGCCTGGATCCCACAATAATGTCCAGTTTGAGTCCAGCTGAAGGCCTAGTGCCCATTACAGTGCCTCCCACAACTGGAGGCCAAGAGGCTATAACACTGCCTCATGCAGGCCTGTTACGCAGATCTGTGCTGGAAAGGCCCACGGCCAGTGGCCAGAGCTGGACAGTCTGCATCAGTGGGATGAAGGATCTGTGCCAGCAGGCTGAGGGGTCTGCACTGGAGCCAGGAAGCAACACTCAAATTAAGAAACATAGCCCCCCCCAAAAGTACCACAGCCATCCTCCGTTACAGTGAGGTTCTGAGCTCATCCATGATGAGGAAAGCGGAGTCCTATCAGGAGAGCTGATGCGACAAGCTTCTCCAGGAGGCTGAGCTGTGCAGCATCTTCCTCTCCAGAGTCAGGAAGAGATGCTCAAAGTGAGACCAGGGCTCCCAAAGTGAACAAGAGCCATTCTCATCGACAGTCAGGTCCCAAGCTCCTTAGATGATAACAGCTGTATTAATCAGGAAAGCCAGCATGACAAGCTCCTCCAGGAAAACCGACATCTCTCTACAGCTTTAATAGCACCCAACAGTTTCTAGTACCCTTTTCTTCTTCAGTTCTGCCTCTTATACTGCTGGCAACAATCCTCAGGTGGGCTCTCACACCCAGCACCACACTGGCTAAGTTTAGCTGGGTGTTACAAGCTGACCACCAGCTGTTGGTCTGGTTTCCGGGGAGTTGAATCTGTGAGTCTATGTTAAATCTCTTGAGGAATATTTAACTTTACTTTAGAATCTGAGACTAAACTGAACATCTGCAGCTTTGTTCGGAAGGTACCGACCACTGATGGCACCCTGGTGAGGTCCAAGGATATTGGCATGCATGGTGCGGCCGGCTATTTGTCAGGGAAAGCTCGGCAAGGTCTGCCATCACTGTCCTAGGAGGTGTGCAGCACAGCATTTCATCTTCAACCAATGCGATTCCCTTTTCCACTCTAGCATGGGAGAAGCCTGAACTCAGGTGAAGCCAGCTTTCCAAGTTTACTGATTTCATAGAACCAATATGTGAGCCCCTCTGACTTAGGAGCCCCTATTCTAAACCACTTGCCTACGCAGATAACAGGATTAGCTTCTATCTTTTGACCACCAAGAGGTCCGTGCATGGCAAACATAACTCCCCAAGACAGTAACCCACCTGTGAACCTCCAGCTTGCAATCTAGTTTAGTCCCATTTGAATGAAATTAGAAAAATCTCAGTGTGTTGACTTCAGACTTCCCTGTTTAGAACTGGCTCCAGAGCTCAGAACAGACCCAGAGGTAGAAGCGTTCTGTGAGGTAAATAGCCATATTTCTTCTCACTTGCCAGAGATCAGAACCACTAAGAGCTGAGGCTGAGCTTGACCAGAAACCTGCAAATATGCTCCCATGGGGGAGGCTGCAGAGGCAGTGAGGTACACACCTCCTAGATGTCTGCATGCTGAGTCAGGTGAAGGAGGGGCAGTGTCAGGCTCATGCAATGGGTGACTTGGGCCCCCGTGTCCTGGAACTTTGACTTCTGTCTAATCACAAGGGGGTGGCTATGAAGAGGGAGGCCTAGCTCTACTCAGAAAATCTGTGCTAACAGCTTAACATTAGGATGCCTTAGGTACATAGTGAATGTTGTATGTTCTTTTTCCTGGTAAGAAAAGAACCTTGGGGTTTGTTATGGTTTATGTCTAGTTGCCCCCCCCCCCAAAGCCTCATGTAGCCACTGGATGGGGACTTCTATAGGTTGAGACTTGACTCATGAGTCACTGGGATTATGTGTTTTAGTACGGATGGGATTATCTGTCTCAGTAGGGCTGGGACTACGGGTGTGGTCTAGGGCAGATATCCTAAGGCAGAGAGCCTCATAGTAATATAAAGAGAGACAGAGAGACAGACTAGAGATATTGCTCTCTGCTGCCCTGTTTGGTTGGCTGCCTCTGCCACCATTTTGTTGCTGTTCCACCTCCATGAACTGGATGCTCTCTGCCTTGTTCTGCTCAGCCTTGGGCCAGCTGAATATGGACTGAAACCTCCATGAACTGTGAGCTAAATAAACTTTTCCTTCCTTCATTTTGAGTGTCGGGTATTTGTCCCAGCAACGAGTAAAAAGTAACTAAGGCAGGGTTGAACCTAAAAGTTCTCCTGCAGGTGGTGAATGAAAAGGAAACACAGTACTAACTCTGCAGGGATAAAGGGCAGACCTGTATGGAAAATGGGAATAAGGTCATAGAGGAAAAGGCTTTTCCTTTTGGTCCTAAAACTTGGCATCTATACCAAAAACAATAATGATCAGGTGGGTCAGGAGGGTGGGAATGGCTGAGGGAGGACAAGGCCACTGCCTGTGACTTCTGGCTGGGGAACTTCAGTTTCTGGAGAGAAGGGAGTTCTGTGAGCATTTATGCAGAGCAGTTTAGAACAAAGGCTGGCAAGTGACTTCATAATTACTTAAAAATTACTCACTAAGTAATTTTAACCTTTTGCAGGCCATATAGTTTCTGTATAGATAGTACATTAATTGTGAGAAGTGGGCTATTTTTCAGTAAAAGTTTACGTACCAAGTGGTGGCAGGCTGGATTTGGCTTATAGGTCACCATTTGCTGTTGCCTGGTGCTCTGGTTTAGAGCTTCCTGTACCCCTAATGTGTCATAGTCGTGGAAAGAAGTTTGCAAAGGCGATTGGATGCTGGGGGCTGACAGCCCACTTGCTGCTAGGAGGCGGGGCCGGGTCTCAGGAGGTGGGTCACAGTGGGCGTGGCCTGGACGGGTGTCACCCTGGATGGGTGGCTCCTCCCTTTGCTGTCTGCTTTCCTGCTACCCTGTTGTAAAGCATCTTGCTCATCTGTCTCTGCCATACCATCTTGCCTTGGAGCCAGAGGACTGTGGACTGAAATTCAAGCCAAAATAAACCTTGAAGTTGTGAATTTTGGGTGTTTCTCAGTGACAAGGAAAATGACAAAGATACCTGCACAAAAAAGCATTGGCTTTAAAATCAGCTCTGGTAGCCTTTGACCTCCACCTCCACTGGGGTGAGAGGCAAGTGGCTAAACTACCAGAATGACTAGACAGTTAAGAACCTGGGCTATAGGGGCATAGGGCCTAGGAGTCCATTATTGCCTGAACCAGTGAGGATGAATGACCTTAGGTAAGATTCTGTTCTGACTTCCCCGTCTCAGACAGCAGGGGTAAGAATTACATAAACATATGCAAAGTATGCATGTGTGCACACATGTGTGCCTACAAATGCCTATTGCCCAGAGCCTGCACACAGTGAATATTAGCAGTCATTTCTGGTATTCCCTGAGCAGTGAAGTGAGAATAACGTTGGCACCTTTTCTGCTAGCCGTAAGATTATATTCAGGAACAGGTACTGAAGTTCCTACCCCAGGTGGAAGCTCAGTGCTGGAATGGTCTCTCATGCTTGGAGACTGTCTGCTCTCCCAGGAGCCCTGGAGGAAGACTGTACAGCCACAGAGCTGGTGAAAGAGTAGTAGACTCATGAGAACTGAAACCTTCTTGGTTGTCTCAGGTGTCTAAAGTGTGATCCAGCACAAAGTGAAAGGCACTCCTCTCCTTTGGGACTAACAGATACAGAAGCGTGGTAGTTCTCTGCGATAAGCCTGTTGCCAAAGCCAAGCTGTATTCAGGAGCCCTAGGTGGAGCCTGTGTTGCTTGCTTCCATCTTTTCTTACCCCTCTTTCCCTCATCAAATCGGCTGCCTCCTCCCCAAGTCTACTGGTTTACCCAGACCCCTTCAGCTGGACTTTTCCCCCTTGCAGCCTGTTCCTTAGAGCCCCACTCTACAAGGGACGTCCGCCTCAGAGTGTTGAGATTTCCATCTTTGCATTGTTGTTTCTTCATTGGGACTGGGAGCTCTTCCAGGGATGGGACTGTGCTGTACTTGTTGGTTTCCATTTCACTAGCCTTCCTCTAGTGGCCACAAATACTAGTGGGTTGAAAACCAGCAAGCAGTTTTAAATGGATGGGATTGCTGCTGTACATTGTAGGCCAACAGTCTTTGATTCTACGAGATGTCAGTTCTTGTTGACATTTATTAACCTAATGGAGCTCCATAAAGAGAATTGCCCTTTAAGAGCTTGCATAACAAAGCAATAAAAGTGAAGAATATTCTAGGCCTGGCCTGTAAATCCTTCCAAGGTACAGTCTGCATGTTCTTCCCCAGAACCACAGAAGGGAAGGAGCCCAGATGCCCAAGTAGCTGCTGGGAGCAGAGCCAGCCAGGAGAGATGCTGGACAGAGGGGCCTACACTGAACTTGCAGCAGAAAGAAACCCTTTTACTGTCAGGTTAAAGCAAAACAACATGTAGAAAATAGGGTGCTGAGGTGTTTTGTTCGTTGAATGATTTCACTTGAAAGAATGACTGACTGTAGGCTCCAGCGAGCAGGCTGAATAGACAGGTGTTGTCCAGACTGATAGACTACAATCGAAGCGTAAATGTATGTTCCCACTCTGTGGTCTGTGGTTAACATTTCAGAAGCTGTTTTGTCCACCTCCAGTGAATCACCACAGTGATTCTGCTACCCTGCACCCTGGTGCTTGCCACCCACCCCCCTGCAAAGTCCTGCCACAGTGGGGTGACAGTTGAGTAACTTCAGATCCACTCTAGGGAGTTGCTGTTTTCTTCTCAGCTGGCTCAAAGCCAGCAGTCTTTCTTTTTCTGAGAAGAATAACTTCTTGAACCTCTTATTTCAAAATTCAGTGGAAATTGGGCCTTGAGGTTCCAAGCCCAGGCAACAGTCCCCGCTGTAGGGCTGTGAGGGTTAGACAAGCTTCAGAGTCCTTGGCCAACAGGATCACTGGTGCTGGGTCATTGTCACCTGAGCTGGAGACGGACAGACAGTCCCACATTCCAGCACCCAGCTGTGGTCCTGGCTGTGGCCCCTGGAAGAGTGCCCCTCAGATTCTTGTAGCAAAGCCTGGCCATCACGCTTGCAGATCGTTAGTGCGTTTTCCCTAAACTCTACTTCCCCAGCCCCAGAAGATGCTAAGCCATGACAAGAAAGGGAAGGAACAGAGGCATGGATGGGGAGATGGCAACTGGGTGTTAACGTCATCATGAGTTGTCAGCCTGGAGTCACTGTTGGGTTTGGGGCAAAAATACCACATGTGCAAAGAATGACATTGTTACATGACAACAGAAATGGGCAGGGCAAAACTGAAGTCTGAGGAAAGAGTTCGTCTGGACCCATCATTGTGGCTTAGAGGACAATCTCTTCCCTTCCAGCTTCTGCTGGAGTCAGCCATTCATTCCCCTTGGCTTCTGACTGTCCCAATTTGTCTCCCGCCTCATGGCCTTTTCTTCTTTTTCCTTCCGGATGCACTCAGGGGAGGACGCACGGAGACAGGCCTTGCTCTGAAATACCTCCTCCAAAGAGGGTTTCCTGGAGGCAGAAGTGGCTCTGTGCCCCAGTTACTCATCATTGTCACGGATGGAAAATCCCAGGGGCAGGTGGCACTGCTGGCCAAGCAGCTGAGGGAGACAGGCGTCACTGTGTTTGCTGTGGGCGTTCGGTTTCCCAGGTAAGGACCTCAGTGCTGTCAGTCCTCACACGATCACCCTGGGGACTGTGATGGCGGTGGGGTCAGGGAACTGTCCAGGCCTTGCCTGGGTCTGTCTTTTCCTTCCTTTGCTGACTTTGGTGCCTGTGTGCTGGGTGTCTCGGGTTTTGCAAGTCTGACAGTTTCCGTTATCCCTGGTTTTATCTGCTTGCTGCGCAAAAAGTACCTGACACCCTCAGCTCAGGTTTTCTTGAGGAGAAATGGAAATCCGCAGTCATCTTACTTTTCCCTGATGAGTCAGGGTCCCTCAGAGTGGGCAGGAGCCACACAGCTTTGGTGCCACTAAGATGCTGTCCACTGCACATCTCTGCTGCCCCTTTGCCTCTCCACCCTCCTCCCTGCCAGTTCTCTTGAGGAGCTGGCACCAGGCAGTGGCAGTGCCCAGGTCACACCTTCACGCTCTGGAGAGAGAGAAGACCAGTTAGTTTCAAGCAATCTAATTCTGACTGCCGAGTCCTCCTGGTGCTAGCAGAGCAAGGGTCCAGGACCAGTGGCCCCCTCTCTAGTCACCTGTGTTCAGATGCTGGGCAAATCCACCTTTCTAGAAGAGAGGGATGTAACTCTTTAAGAATGGACGGGACACTCAGGGCATGGATTTCTAGGCGTTGTGGATCTTCAGTGAAATGATTGTGTCCCTGCCATGTACCTAGCCGTACAATTTTTTTTTTTAAATGTATTTAGTACAGGGTCTACAGGGCCTTACTACACAGATCAGACTCATAGTGAGCTTCTTGTTCTCAGCCTCCCAAGTGCTGAGATCACAGGTGTGTGCCAGCATGCCCAGTCCTAATTGCTGACTCAGTGTGCCCTGGGGGTGGTGCTGAAGCTGGCCTGGCACACTGGTCATCAAACCCTGGTCCCTACATCTGCCTTAAACTGGTGCTTTAATCTGCTAAGCTATCTGGCCAGCCATTAGAATTTTAAAATTAGTTTTAATGGCTTGTTCTTTGGGTTACTATGGTCATCCTAATGTCCTAGGTCCTTGGATTACGGAGGCCACAATGCAAGGTCCTTACCTTCATGGGTTTTTGTCCTAGGAAAAGAATTAGGTGATAGGCGAATGAGTAAGTAAACAACTTCAGATAAAAAAGAAAAGGAGAAAAATAGGGTAGAAGGTTGAAGAGTGATGAGGAGAGAGTAGCTATTTTAGACAAGGTTTTTTGGAAGAGTTGAATTTTAAGCAGAAATACAAGTGATGTGAGCAGCAAGCCTTCTGAATACTGAGGAAAAGAACAGGCCAAGCTGGCAGACAGCTGACAGCTGCAAAGGTCCCACGGCGCGGCGGAGCTGGCTTGGTGAGTTACAGCAGCGGAAAATAGCCAGGGAGGTCGCGGGCCCAGAAGGCAAGTAGGATGCCAACGAAATAAGGTAGATAAGTTGGACAGAACTGGGGCAGAGGTCATGGTGAAGACGTGGAGTTTGTCATGAGTCCAGTGGGAAGCTTGAACTTTTCTTATTCCACAGACATAAAATGACTGGGGCTGCTGCAGAGTTTCCAGCACGTTCTCTTAAGGAGTCTGAGCTTGCGGAGCTCTGATGGGGGCGGTGAGCAGTTAGGGGCTAGGCAGACTTTGAGCAGACTTTGGGCAGCCCTGGCGTGGGGGAGTCAAGGCACCTGGATCCATAAAGGGGGCACACTGTTGTTACAGGATCCCCTGCCCGACCCCGCTTCCCTGCTCCTGCCTACTTGACCGGGGGTTCTCTGTCTACCTGCAAGTCCCCTGGGCCAGGAGATGAGAGGGCCGCGCTGCCCCAGAACACGGCTGGGGGGCCAGCCAGCCCTAAAAGTCTCCTAGCATGTGCCACATGCTGAGCCGGGTGCTGGGAGAAATGTCTAGTTTATATAGATTCAGGTGACAGTGGGGCTCTATACCAGTGACCCTGCCCTGTTCTGGGGATAGAATCTAGGACCTCTGTCCTGAGCTATTTCCCCAGTCCCTTTTAATTTTTATTTTGAGACTTGGCCTCACCAAGTCACTAAATTGCCCAGGCAGAGTTCAAGCTACAGATACGTGTCACCACATCCAGGTATTTGGATGGATTTTTAATTCTTATCTGTACTGAACTGTCTACTTACAAAGAATTTCTCAGTGCTATGTCATCTTTTCTGTATGTCCTGGTGTCATCATCCTGACCCCCACCCCCCATCATTCAGAGCAGAGAGAACAGTGTCCTCTGGCCATCAGAGCATGCTGGCTGGCTCTGCTGGACAGCCTCACCACCTGGCCTGGGGGTTTACATGGCCAGTGTCTATAACACTTCAGTGTTGTTTTGTTTTTTCTGTCACTAGCTATCCTGCTCTTCTCTTCCCATGTTGTTATTTTAAACTGCTTTCTTCCATGTGCTGATCTCTTTTAGTCTTATAAAACTCATGTTTTACAAAAGCAGATGACTGAATCTGAAAGGTCTGTACCTCAGGTAAGAGGCTGTGGTCCTAATCCTCTGAGGAGGTCCAGGCATCTCAGCATGTGCACACAGTGACCTTCAGCTGGGCTTCTGTGAGGATGCTCTGTGGCTCATGGATGCTTGTGTGTGACGTCTGGCTCAGTGGGATGCTGCTGAGGTCCCAAAAGGTGCCAGGCGCTGCTCTCTGGTGAGCAGGAGGGGGAAGGGTGGCACTCCAGCCGCTGGAACTTCTCTGCACAGGTGGGAGGAGCTGCATGCCCTGGCCAGTGAGCCCCTGGAGCAGCACGTGCTGTCGGCTGATGACGTGGAGGACGCCACCAATGGCCTCCTCAGCACCCTCAGCGGCTCTGCCCTCTGTAGCACTGCAGCTCCAGGTAGGACTGCACACCTCAGAGGGGGCAGGGGCTGGGGTAGGGTGGGCAGGTTCCTGAGGCCAGAGCCTCCCCGAGCAGGAGGGGGATGACAGCAATGGCCGGCTCTAGTCCTGGGTGCCCAGGCACTGTCTGTGGGTCACTGAGGGTTTCCCACTGAGGGTATCCTGAGCTCGTCTCTGGGGAGAGAGAGGCCCAAGGCTTAGGTCCAGGCCTCACCCCTACTTGGGAGGAAGGGCCAAGTCCTTTGCCCCTGCCTTGGTCAGCACAGGGGCTTCAGGTGGGGAACGAGATCCCTGCTTTCTAGATGTCCTTCTTAGGCTCCCTCCAGGGCCTCAGTGACCATGCTGAAGTGCAAGAGTGCCATACTCTAAAGGCCATGGGTGGGGCCACCAGAGACTGGGCCCTCGCCTGTGTGCCCTACCCTGAGACAGGGAGAAAGGGACGGGGCAGAACCCTGGGAGCGAAGGCTTTGCCCTGTCTGACTGCATGTTCTCTGCTGCTGTGCGCTGTGGGCACAGACTGCAGGCTCGAGGCTCACCCCTGCGAGCACAAGACACTGGAGACCATTCGGGAGCTGGCTGGCACTGCCCCATGCTGGAGAGGAGCCCCGCAAGCTGACGCTGTGCTGGCCACACGCTGTCCATTCTATAGGTCTGTCCACAGTTGGGGTGAACAGACGGCCTGGCCTGGGGTAGGGGTGGGCTGAGTGCTCCCTGGCCACCGTCGCGTTCGGTGCTAGACGTGACTCCGGAGCCCGTGGCAGCTTATAGAGCTGGTGGCGTTTGGAACCCAGCCCTGTGCCCAGCAATTATATGGCTTGGAGGAGCCTTGGTCAGCCGCCTGAACCCACGTGCCCACCTGAAAGATCACAGTTTCTTCAGGTAGCCGTGGCTTCCAGAGGACAACAGGGATACCTGGCATGGAGAAGCCACGTGGAAAGTGACTGTCATGTTGTCACAGGAAGCTAGTTATCAGGCAAGCCTGAGCAGTCATCAGATCCCATGGTTCATAGGTCCTCTTGAGCCCCAGAGCCTCACTGGGAGACTTGGGCAGAACACACAGCAGGGGGCTGGTCTGGATGGCTGCAGGGGCCTGGCACCTCCGCCTCTTTGTCCCTTTCCCTCAGCCCCTTCCCTGGCCACTGAAGGCCCAAGGAATGCAGTTAGAGCCCACAGGCAGTGTTACTGTATAAAAGAAGGAGCTTCAGACAGGAGGAGTGCGCCCTGCCTGGGTCACTCAGTTGGAACCAGGCGGCCCATTGTGAACCTCAAAGTAAAGTTGTAATAACAGTCTGCTCCCACAGGTAGGGATTAAAAATACACATGTACATATGTATACATATATAGATACACACAACCTCTTTGAGTGGGAAGTGCCCCTTACTGTATGTGTAGATAAAATTTAGGGTAGAATCAAGAAAGAAAATGAGAGTCTTTTCTGAGCCACTTACCCATTAGAACCTTCCATCAGCATTGAATGTTGTTTTTTTTTGTTTTGTTTTGTTTTCTTTTTCTCTGCTGCTCTTTTCCCCTGCATTGCAGCTGGAAGAGAGTATTTCTAAGCCACCCTGCTACCTGCTATAGGACCACCTGTCCAGGTAAGGCCTGTCTCCTCATGGGTTCACCTGGCATCAGGGCAGTTTGTAAACTTGCATTGATAACCCTAGAGCCGAGAGTGGCACTGGGACAGGCTCCGGGCCAGAGGCAGAGGTGGTGTTTGGAGGCAGGCAGGGCAGAGTGTGCTTGTGTTGTGCCCTTTTTCACCCACTTAAGAGCAATGTGACTCTGAGAATGGAGTGCTGGCTTTGGGACTTCTCCACCCTACACTGGTCCCACGTCAGTGAGGGGTAGAAAAGGGTGTGTGCCCAGCCAGTGCCAAGCTCAGGGCAAGATAGTCGAGTGGTAAAATAAAGAATAAGATATTCGAGTGGTAAAATGAAGTTACTGTTTTTTGGCCTTGAGTCCCTGTTTCCCCCTTCATAAAATAGGGGATCTTACAGAAGAACAAACTCCCAGTAAGTTTCAATGTATAATGTCCCTGAACATGCTTTACTAAACACACGTGAGGTTGAGGTTAGGTATCGGCACAGTTTCTGTGCATCCTCACTGGTCCCTGCCCAGGAATTCAGAGCACCCTGTTGCCGGCACTGCTGACAGTGCTAGCTGATACTGCTCCCAAGTGGGTTGGTCCATCTTTGCGTGAGCTTGCAGCTGCTCCTGATGACGTAGGAGTCTCTCAGAAAGCTGAGCCAGCATCTACACGAGGCAGAAGAGTGCTCCTGCCCTGGCTCAGGAGCTCCCCTCGACACATCCTGTTGATGTGTTTAAAAAAAATTCCATCCCTGGAGACTTCAGGGAAACTTCTGGTGGAGCTATTGCTGCTCAGAAGTTAGAATTTGAGGACTTGGAGCAGTGTCACAAACGCTTTAGAGCTTCCAGCAAGACAAAAACCTGCCGTGGCATGCATGCTGTGCAAAAGACATCAGTCACCAATCCCAATCGCGGCCACATCCAGCTGTTTATTAAACCCTTTGAATACAGAAGGACATGAAGATCCTATTTCTTCTCTTTAACTCATGGAGTTTATCTACATTTTCAATGGAAGTTGATAAGGCATTCAGATAGTGGCCATAGGTTAATCCATCCGGCCCTGCAAAATGGATATGATTTTGATAAAGGCAGTAGCTTCCTGTGTAACGCCTCAGCTTTGTGGAGACATAATTACTGATAATTTGCACTTCAGCTCCAAATGCAAATATAGTGTTATTGCTACGGAGTGTTTGCTGGGTGCTAAGAATCTCTGCGGACTAATTGACTTGGTGCACACAGCGACCTTCCTTGTGAACAGCTGCAGGCTCTAGGTGTCTGCATGTAGGCATGGGGAGGTGAGTGAAGGTGTCCAGGAGGAGCAGAGGCCACATTTATCACCGCATTTTCTGGCTTCAGGAAGTGGGAGCACCTACTGTCCTGCTGGCTTAGCCTCAGAAGCCACTAAGATCAACTATGGGAGAATTTAAAAAGAAAGGGCCCCAGCAGCCCCCTAGCATTGTCTGAGTCTTAGAAACACCCACACCTTGATGCTTGAGAGAGTCTGCTCAGGTGCAGCAGAGGTAACGGGTATGACTGCTCCGAGCTCCCCCAGGCCGCCTCAGCAGCTCTGGGCTAATGTGGTCTGTGTTCCTGGTATCGGAGCTGGGGACATCCTGGGTGTGTAATTTACACAGAGCCTCACTGAGCCCACTGTTGTGTGTCCTGTGCCAAGCACGCCCAGACACTCCTCTGGGTCCTGGCTGGCCTTGCCCCTCTCTGCCCCATGTGTTGCTGTTCCTAGTAGACAGTGGGGGGGGAAGAGGGCTGGGCCCTGCAGGATTCTCCCCCGGTTGGCCCCCTGCCCCTCTGTGCCAGTGTGTGTGGCTTGTAACGGGCATCTGTCTGCTAGGTCCTTGCGACTCCCAGCCCTGCCACAATGGAGGCACGTGCATTCCAGAAGGCCTGGACAGGTACCACTGTCTCTGCCCACTGGCCTTGAGAGGGGAAGCCAACTGTGGTATGTATGTGTGGGGCTGGGGGACAGGGAGGGCCTGGATTCCCCTCCACACCTCCCACCCGCCTTGCTACTCTGTACAAACCAGCCCTTGCATTTAGGGCCTGTACTTTCCCAGCCCTCCATTGAGCTGATGTCTAGGATGGTGTGGCATCCAAGTGCTCCACGGGAAATAACCCAGGTGGCAGAGTTTTGTCAGGACAGTGGCTCCTGGCTTAATCCCTGGGGAGTGGCCACTGCCCACACTAAACCCACCTGAAGGCTTTAGCCGGCCCTCGTTCCACCTGGAATCTTTTGTTTCTTTTTCTATGACAGAAGAGTAAAAATGGGAGCCCCTACCCCTTTGGCTTTCAAGATAGGTTTGTTTGTTTATTTTTATGGCCGGCTCAGCCTGCCCTGAGGGCAGGGCTGGTGCAGCATGTGGTGCCGGGGATCAAACTGCGGTCCCAACAGCTGCCTAAGCTTTCCTAAGCAGGCGCTTTAGACCACTGAGCCATCCTGCCAGGCCCTGGCTTTCAAGATATGAAAGAGCGATCACATAAGTGTTCTTGCATAGAGTGGCTAAGAATTTGAAATAACATAATGTGCTTAGCTAGTGCAGGGCTTGACATATAGTAAGAGAATGTTAAATATGTGGTATTGGGTTCACTGGAGATCCATATAGAAAAAAATAAATCTTGGCCCTGTACCCCCCATAACTACCCCCAAATCAATCTCAGGTGGATTTGAGATGCAGATGTAAAAGGCAAAGCAGGGTAGCTTGTGGATGAAAGCAGAGGAGGGCATAGTCATGACCGCAGGCCACACGAAGACTTCCTGGGTCAAGAAAGACTCTACCTGTATGGAAAACTGTTACATTCTTTTAAGAAATGTTGGACAGAGACCCCAGGCTGGAGCTAGGAGGGAAGGCCCCTCATCTGCTTGTAGCTCTGTGCCAACACTGGTCACTTGGCCCAGGGTTAGGGTGGCTTCTGTGTGTCCATCTCCCTCCTCAGAGTAGGCTTCTCTAGTCCTGAGTGGGGTGTGGACAGCTCAGGTGGGGCCGGTCAGAGTGACAGTGGGTGTGCTGTGGTTCCGACAGCCCAGAAGCTGAGCCTGGAGTGTCGAATTGACGTCCTCTTCCTGCTGGACAGCTCTGCGCGCACTGCCCTGGAGGGCTTCCTGCGGGCCAAGGCCTTTGTGAAGCGCTTCGTGCAGGCCGTGCTGAGCGAGGACTCTCGGGCCCGTGTGGGAGTGGCCAGGTACAGCAGGGAGCTGGCCATGGCTGTTCCTGTGGGCGAGTACCAGGATGTGCCAGACCTGGTCAGGCAACTTGATGGCATCGCATTCAGCGGTGGCCCCACCCTCACGGGGAGAGCCTTGCATCAGGTGGTAGAGCGTGGCTTTGGGACTGCTACCAGGACTGGCCAGGACCGGCCCCAGAGGGTGGTGGTCCTCTTCACCGAGTCACACTCTCAGGATGAGGCGGCCGGCCCAGCCCGTCATGTAAGAGGCCGCGATCTCCTCCTGCTTGGCGTGGGCAGTGAGGATGTGCGGGCAGAGCTCGAGGAGATCACAGACAGCCCGGGGCGTGTGGTGATCTATGCAGAGCCCCGTGACCTGCTCAACAAAGTGCCTGAGCTGCAGGGGAAGCTGTGCACCCGGCCACGGTCAGGTAAGTTCCCTGCACCTGCCAAGCATCCCCTCCTCCGAGGCCCGGGCCTCTCGGGTCTACTTGTCAAAGAAAAGGGGCCAATCCCATTTTTGGAGGGTTTTTTTTTTTTTTTTTTTGTAAGGATTAGGTAAGATGGGAAATAGGCACGCTATACAGAGTAGTCATCTGCAAACTGTACATGTGGCATTGTTATTCTTAATAATGTTAGTGTTAAAGAGGAGCTCTGAGTCTACCAGCCTGATCTAGAACAGCATTCCAGGCTCTTTGATGGTGTCCCACAAAAGGCAGTGCACTCCTAGATGCATATGCACACAAATGGGAGCACAAACAGCTCCAACAAACATTTTGTGACAAGCTCTGTCCCACCTCCCTGGGGTGCACCGTGAGCTATGGAGCTGAGCTTCTGAGCTGCTATTGCAGGGTGGGGCCTGGCCACGGCTAGTGGGAGGTGGCTCAAATGTCTGTGCTAGGCAGACACCGTGCTGTTCCTTGGGGAGCTGAGCCATGGAAGCTGCCTGTGGGACAGAGCCTCTCAGCCTGTGTCACTCTGCCCAGCCAAGACACCCTCCTTCCTTTAAAGGGAGGACAGGGCTTGCCGGCCCACTCCTACCCTGCCCCTCCAGTCATTCATGGCAGCTAAAGTAGTTTTATTTCAAAGAATAGTTATAGGTTTATAGGCAAAATGTAACAGTAGTAGAAAGCTATCATCTGACCTCATACCCAGAATTCTCTCCTTAACTTGTTTAGTAAGCACATTTGTTACAGCTGTTGAACAGATAGATATTGATACATTATTTATTATAGTCCATCCTTTTGTCTGATTTCCTTTTTACTGGCGTTCCAGAATACAGGCCAGGAACCTTACGATGTTTGGTCACCTCTCTTAGTCTCCTGGTGGTTGCGACCGTTTCTCAATGTGCCTTAAGCTGATGTAGTTTGTAAGAACCAGGAAGTCAGGTTGCCAGACGCTGGCTCCATTCTCAGACCTCCCTGGTGGCTCTCGCTGCAACTGAAGAAACCCAGCTCCTCTCTGCCAGCGGCCGATGGCTCCACGTCGGCTGCCCATGGGAGAGGCCTTCTCTCTGCTTAAGTGGGTCCCTGTCCTGAAAACCCTCATGCCTCCTTGTCCTGTAGTTCAACTGACACCCTCTGCTGGGGAAGCCCTGTCCCCTCTGTCAGTCAGCCCCTGCTGGCTCCCTCCTGGTACCCTACTTTTATCTCCTCTCTTTCCACTGCTTGTATAATTGTACATTCATCTCCTGTGTATGCCCCTTAGGCTGTTAGCCCGTGAGCCCAGGCCTGGGCCCATTTGTTCCATGTAGTATAAATAGCATCCTGTGGACTGGGGATCTGGCTCAGCAGTAGAATGCTTGCCTGGCAAGCTGTGGCCCTGGGTTCAGTCCTTGGCACCGCCCCTAAATTAGCATCCTACGTGTAACAGGTGCACATGAGAAATATATGATAATGGGGTGGGCGGGGTACAAGTTAAAATGTGCAGTGACTTGCATGGTAGGCTTCTTCCTCTCACATGTGGCTCAGAGGTCAGCGGGCTGCACTCACAGGGCGGCTTGGCCATCCTGTTGCTTCCACCTCGAGGGCCAAGATCTGCATTTCTCAGCCTGCCAGAAGAGGGCAGGTGGTGAGTGGCAGGCAAGCAGCTCCTTGCCCAAGTTGGATTTTTCACAATTTCAAACTTGGAAATTGCACCTACTTGTGATCACATTCCTAGCACGTGGGCTGCTGACACATGTCCACACCCAGCTGCCGCCAGGGAGGGAAAGGCAGTGCTCATCTTCCTGCCCATCTTCTAGGGTAGGAGTGTTTGGTGGCCATGAGGAGGATGGGCACTGCCTGGGTGGACAGTACACTGCTTACTTGTGCTGCTTTCAGCCAAGAGCACTGCCCACCAGGTCAACTGAGGGCTCTACTCTGCTTGCCCCTGCAGGTTGCCAGGCACAGTCAATGGACCTGGTCTTCCTGTTGGATGCCTCTGCCTCAGTGGGACCTGGGAACTTTGCTCAGATACAGAGCTTTGTGAGGAGCTGTACCCTTCAGTTTGATGTGAACCCTGATGTGATGCAGGTTGGCCTGGTGGTGTATGGCCGCCGCGTGCAGACAGCTTTTGGCCTGGACACCCATCTCACCCGTGCTGCTGTGCTGCGTGCCATGAGCCAGGCCCCCTACCTGGGGGGCACGGGCTCAGCTGGCACAGCCTTACTGCACATCTATGACAAGGTGATGACAGTCCAGAAGGGTGCCCGGCCTGGGGTCCCTAAGGCAGTGGTGATGATCACTGGGGGGAGGGGAGCAGAGGATGCAGTTGTCCCTGCCCAGAAGCTGAGAAGCAATGGCATCTCTGTCCTGGTCGTGGGCGTGGGTCCTGTTCTGAGGGATGCACTAAGGAGGCTCGCCGGGCCGCGGGACTCCCTCATCCACGTAGCCACTTACTCCGACCTGCAGTTCCACCAGGACATGCTCATCGAGTGGATATGTGGAGGTGAGACACGGGGCTGCGCCCAAGACAGGACTTGTGCACGAGGCTTCCTAAGTACCCTTAAAGCAGTTTCTGAGTGCCCACTTCCATGTGCCACCTAGAGAAGAAATGCCATGCTCCCATAATGGTGGATCTACCCATCACCACGTAGGGGGTAGAGAATTTCACCCAAATACCTCTTTTCAAACTTGAGATTTATATATTTTATTTAAAATGATGACATTTGTAGGAAACTCGGATTCTCTGACCTAGGGAAGGAGTAACAGCTAGGAGCCGTTTAGGGAAGCATGATACCAGGGCCACACTTTATCAGTCACTTTCTTTGCAAATGCTTTTATAAAGCACCTGACTGCCCTGTGCCCTGCACGTGGAGTCTCCACAGAGGAACTCTGGGTGGAGTTGGATCATCTTGAGCCAAGTAGGGTAAAGCACCAGCTGTGTGCCAGGCTGCTGCTGCAGGGTCTAAGGAGACCCTAGGGTGGGACACTGCTCCAGTAGCCTTGTGTCTGTGTCAACTGGATTTCGAGTAGGGGATTCTGTGTCTGATCCGGACTGAGCCTGAGACATGGGCATTTTCTTTACCACAGCAGCCAAGCGGCCAGTGGACCTCTGCAAACCCAGCCCATGCATGAACGAGGGCACCTGTGTCCTGCAGCGCGGGAGCTACCGCTGCGAGTGCCGCGGTGGCTGGGAGGGGCCCCACTGCGAGAACTGTGAGTGGCTCCCACTCCCCGTGTGAGCTCAGTGTGGGACTCTTTAAGTCCCTCCAGTTGTCACGAACAGTGGAAGGACGGCTCTACAGTCGGTCATTTATTCATGCACCTAGGGAACATTTAGGATCAGGAGTATCCTGGGCTTTGTTCTAGATGCTGAGAATATAGCAGCCAACAAAACAAAACTCTGCCCTCAGGGAGCTTCCATTCTAGTACGGAAACAGACAATAAAGCAGATAAATACAACTGTGGTGTAAGGGAAGTAAGCGAGCTGGAGAACGCAGCTAGGAGAGGAGCCTTGCAAGAAGCATAGAAAGTCTGAGGGAGGGAGGGGAGTGGGGGCATGGTCTCTAGAGGCCCTGAGTGGTGGGACCTGCTCGGCCTCTGGAGTCTGTTTGCCTAATGACGTGGGAAGGACAGCCATCAGCTGAGGAAGACACTGAGGAGGTGCTAGAAGCTCAGGAGAAGTAGCTGCTGGGCAAGAAAGGCGAGCTTCAGGAACCTTGGGATGAGTGCTGGGCAGCACACGGGGCCCACCTGCCACTCCTGTCCCGAGCTGCCCCTTAGGTCAGCCAGAAATCAGGAGGCAGCTGCAGCTGGAGCTTTGGGATTCCAGCCGCCAGCACAGTTGCCTCTGGGGTCCCGACACAGTAGTAAGGGCAGCCAGATGGGATCTGTGACCTGGTGTCTTCTGCTTGGGAGGTAGGAGGCGCCCCGAGGGGTACAGGCACGTTGAGGAGGGAGTCCACACATCCTTAGAGTTTGCATCCTTTTGCAGGGGTCTTGAGAGGAGATGCCCCCAAGGTACGTGGGTCTCGTCAGGATCCCGCCTGAGGGCTGACCCGCATGGCTCCTAGCAACTGCAGAGGCCTGGGCAAGCTGGGAGCCGAAAGGGACTACCTTGGCCAGAGTGCATCTTCTGGGCCCACCTGCGTCCTGCCCTGTGCACAGCCTCCTTCCTGCCATCCTCCACTGGGCACAGGCTGCAGCCCACAGTTCTTGGGCCAACAGGAGCAGCTAGTGTCACCTACTGAGAGATGCTGAAAATGCTTCTTGCTGTGTGAGTAAACACTTTCTGTACCCAGATGTACCTTGTCTAGGATGTCATCTGCCGCTTTCTGCCGAGGATAAACAAGGGATAATGGAGAATTCTGATGGCTTGTGTTGGGCTCCCTTTTGCCAGACAGAATTTTGTTGAGACAGAAAGCTGTGTACAACACAAAGCATCTGAGGCCACCATCTGGGCCACGGGAACAGTGGTATGATTCCCAGATGGAAAAGTGGACTGTGCTCGTGTCCCAAAAGATCTCAGTGTTCATTTGCTTTAATCTGGAAAGGGACTTATATGGCTTTTGTGACTCCCGGTGACTGGATCTGTGTGACAGACCTGAAAAGGTCTCAGCTGTGCATTTGACCACTTGTCCTGTTTGTTTGGTGTTAGGGGAAGGCTAGGCATGCAGGTAGCTCATCTGGAGGGGCCACCGTGACTGGTGTAAAGCTGGCACCAGCTCTCGGGCGGGGCTTCCTTGCAGCGTTTACTTGGGCGAGGCTAATTCTGGGCTCTTATGGAAAACTTCTCTGCTTTTAGCAGGGCCAAGGAGTAGAATTCTTAAGGCCAACAAAGAAAGGATAAAGACAACTGTAGTAGGTTTAGTCTTTTTAAGCAGAGATGGCATGCTATTTTTTTTTTATTTTTATTTCTGCTTTGCTTTTTATGCCAAGTTTTAGATGTTGGTTATTTAGCAGAAATACTTATACATATGTGGCAAGCAAGATCGTTGGGAATATTTTCTGGATGACTAAGTACCCTTATAGTGTAAGAGTCAGATGGAGGGACTATGTTAGTTTTTCATTCTTGGTCACATTTTTAAAGTTAGGTTTTCAGTAGAAGCCTCTGTAATGTTCTGACAGAAATCTAGAGACTTTCATCATGTTGTCTCTTTAATATAAATATTTTAATTCTTACATACAGATGTTCAAGGCTGTCTTGACTTAAATCGCACTTAGCTTTAAGACATTTGGGATTGCTGGTACTAGAAATGTACTTGAAGAGGGATCACCAGGTAGCATCAGACAGTCTGGACCCCAAGCACTGACTCAGTTGTTTGTGTGTGAGGACCACTACCATTTGCAACTTCATAAACAGCACAGGTCTGCGAGCCCACCTAGGGGATGCCGCAGGATCCACTCTCATCACAGCCCCATCCGCTTATCACGCAGGTTCATAGTTACAGTGAGTGCTATTTGGATGCTTCATTTGAGTTACCCATTAAAGGGGCTTTATGGTTTGTTTTAGGAGCAGGGGTTCCAGTCCCTCACAGGCCAGTGCACTGGATCACTGGCCCAAGAGTGACAAAGAGAATTCCTGTTTTCTGGCTGAACCAGCCAAGCCCTTTTCTCTTAATATGTTATAGTGTAATTTTTAGTTCTTATTAAATAGTAGGTTTTCATACAAAAACAAACGGCAGATAGGTCATAAATCTCTGTGTAATTTCCCTCCCTGATTCCCCATGACTGCAGCTGTAATTAGAGTTCTTGCTTCCCTAGGGAAATGTATTTGCAAGCAGTCAGGACTGGAAATAACACAGATCCATATCTGATTATGGACTAAGAGGACTTTTCAACATTATAATAATTCCTGTGGGTTTTGTCCAGGTCACTTTATCAGGTTAAGAATGTTTATTCCTGTCCCTGGATGACTGTTTGTTATACGTATTGAGGTTAAGTTTTCGTCACGTTTAATCACTTAATGTGGTGAATTACATATTTATGTATTTTCTATCACTGGCCCATTTTTAAAAAATCTGTGGTAAACCCTATTGGGTCAGGATATAGCATTTTTAAACCTTGCTGAATTTCATTGGCTAACAAGATTTTTTTTTATGTGTCTAAAAATGAGATTGGTTTTACTTTTGCAGTATAGACTTGTTAATATAAGAATATTACTAAATAAACATTGCCATAGAAAAGGCATACTTACCACTATTTTCTTATAATTTAAAATTTTTGCCAGAGGGATGGGGATGTGTCTTAGCCAGCAGAGCATGTTTGAGGCCTAGCTTCCATTCCCAGAAACCCCTGTACCCTAATAAAAAAATTTTTTTTAAATTCTGATATTTCATATACCTTTAGGGTGTCCTTTAATTGCATTAGACTTTTTAGTGAGCCATATTTGGCTTTGTCACTTTTTAAAATATAGTAGGAACTTCCTTATTTACTACTTAAGCAGCCTTCTAAGTACTAGAATGTTTATATTTCCCAAAACTAACTTCTAGGAGTTCTGATTTTTAATTATGCACATATAGATTGAGTCTTTATAGATGTCTCCTCTGTAGTGCTACCTTCACAATCTTGTTCCACAAACTCTGGGAAGGATGGCCACGGCTGTATTTGTCATCCAATGTAGTTTGCAAACAAATGCAAGCATGAACCAAGGCATCATTGTACATATTTGGTACATTGCTGTATATTATATTAAAATCCTTTTCCAGATTTACCTAGGTTACTTGATTTAGGGAGGCTTAAAGTCTCTTGCTAGAATCCCACCTTGCATATTTTGAAGTTTAGTATGTGAATCAAGTTTTATAGACCCTGACCCAAGTCATTCCATGAAATACAAAGGAAACCCAAATACAAATAACATTTTATTTAAAAAAACAATCAAACCACTTGGTAAAGATCACCAAGTATTTATGACATAGGAAATAAATGCCCTGGGATTATAAAGATAATATGAATAAAAAAGACTTTTAGCTCTTGGAACCATGGTTTGAGAACTCTGATTCAGAACCCCCTGAAATGTTTCAACCTGTGTTAGGACAACATCCGAATAGCACTGCCAGAGAAGAGGGAGGCCACCGTCACCAAAATTCAATTTTTTGTTTCATGGGGACTAGAAATTAGAATTTCAAAATAAGAACTTTGGGCACATTGTATTAAATAACTCTTTTCTTAAAAGTGGCCAGGACTGCATTGATAAACACAAGGTAATTTTTTTTTTCTGTAGTCATATAAAAGCCAGTTAAATCTCAGGACATTTTTCTGATTTTTGTCTATATAATATAGCATCACTTAGCATTTTATTTAAAGGCAGTTCATTGCCTTTAAATAAAGGCCATGGAGTAGGAAGAAAAAACCTTATTTGGATCAGTGTCTTGTTTGGTCCCAGATATTTCTTCTGGTATTGTTTTGACAAACTCAGGTTGCACGTGGTTTTACACAGGTACTACCGCTGTTGCTTAAAATCATTGCTAATACAAACTGGAAGGCAAGGATGGTTTAACCCCCAATACTATTAGGTGTTGGGTAAGAGAGGACAGGAGCTCAGTTCTCAGTCATCAAAGCCCCGGAGCCCTGATGCTGTCTTTCATCAAAGTCTGAACACCGGAAGCTTTTCACTTCACTACTTAAAAATCTTGATAAACCACTGATGATGAAAACTTCAAAAAAGAAACAATATCCCTAAATACAATGTCTTGTTTACAGTCAGTAGACTTAGGTCTCCCAAGAAGCCTTCTGTGTGGTGGTTGTACTGTTCCCTCTGGCTTGGAAATTGAACCGAGCCTCCTCAAGGCCAAAGCTCTCCATTCAGAATAGCTCAGTCCTTGCCTTGTTCTTCTACACAGACTCACCCTTTCCCAGAGCCACTGTTTACCGAAGCAGGATTGTCACCAAGGTCCACACTGGCACAGTCTTCAGATGACACTTGTTTCCTAACTGGCTCCTTTCTTCTCCCATTCCTAGAGCATCATAAAAATACCAGCACCCCCGCAAAAGATAGTTATTCTCTGCAGTAAGCTTATATATATATAGAAACATAATTATTCTCTGTAGTAAGCTTATATATATATAGAAACATGTTAAGTACAGAAGCAGGAATAAAGATGGCTAGACTGTTTGAAGCCCTGTGTGTTCCTCTCTGCATGGAGTACCTAGTGAGTTTAGTGATATCTGCCACGATGCTGAGGCAGCTGAAGTTAAGGTGTGCAAATGGATTTAACAGTTTGATGCTGGTGTGCACCCCTGTTATCTCCAGCGAGTAGGCATGACAGGGACCAAGAGGAGTGCCATCTGCATCAGAACTTGGGCCTCATCCTAGCAGTTCTGCTGGCCCCTGAGGAGCGGTGGGGGACTACTTACCTTGGCTTTCTGGAGAACAGTGCCTTTGCCTGTGACCATGACTGAAAGAGGCCTGTTTTTGAGCGCAGTGGCAGAGTTGACTGGGGTGCTATCTAGGGTGGAGGTGGAGGTGGAGGTGGCGGCAGCTTTAGGCTGTGGTTACAGAGAGACAGGGTTAGGCCAAAGGAAGGGCGACACAGCTCCTCCTTTTCCCCAACCCATGTCCAGAAGGCCCTGCCAACAGCCCCCTAGAAGAGCTGTAGCTCTCACCACTCACACGGGGGCTCATATTATCCAGGTGTGTAGTGTCCACTGTGGTGCCCAGTGTCACGGGTCCAGCCTCTGCCTTCTTCAGGTTGTCCTTCACCTCCATGATGTTGAGCTCAAGGTCCACACGCCTGCTCTCCTTGATCCTGCACTCCTCATCAATTTCCTTCAGCTTCTGTTCTAGGATGGCTAAAACGCCCTTGTCTGGGGAGAGAGTTAACCTGGCTACAAAGACAGCACCTCAGCCAGGGATGGGTAAGTGGGCCAGGTGGAGGCAGGCTGCAGAAGGAGCCCTGGGCCGTGGGGACCATAGGCCTAGCTCACTCACACACACAGTGCAGCCGGGCTTGTGTGCAGCCGTGAAACCAAGTCTTGTGTTAGCATTGTGTCCAGGCTGGGAAGGCTCCAGAGAGGCAAAATCTGCCTCCACAGGAAGCCATGAGTGCAAGGCCTGCCTGCATCTCCTCTGCAGCATTCCCAGAGGCTCTCAGTTCCTCTGTCTGCCACTGGTTCGCATCCTCGAGCTTGAGAACTACTTTGCCAGCGGCCCTTCTAGGGGGGTGACCAGGGCCTTCTGGCCTAGCACCCATGGCTCCCCTGTATCCTACCAGCAGGGATCCTGAGACTGTCTCAGCTTTCTCATTTGCATCTTTATTTAACCCCAGGGTTGACAAATAATAACCCCTGAGCATCCATCCTAGGCCTTTTTTACTCATGAGCAAGACACCTCGTTTTACCTGTAAAATAGTCAGTGGTTCTCAACCTGAGGGTTGCGACCCTGGTGGGGGTTGAACAGTTAAAACACAGGGATCGCCTAAAGCCATTCCAAATCATAAATGTAGCAAAATTACAGTTTTGAAGTAGCCACCAAAATTATTTTTTTGGTTTGGGGTCACCGCAACATGAGGAACTGTATTGCGGGGTCGAGGCATTAGAAAGGTTCAGAACCACTGCTCTAGATTGACAAATTTCAGATTTCTACTGCCACAAACACATAAATATTCCCAGTCCCAAACTGTAGTGTGTCTCATTTCTCTAAATGCCTGCATTCTATTCTTGAGCGTGTGCATAAATTTCTGTCTAGCAGACCCTCCCTTCCCAGGCCTCTGCTGACGTACTCCGAAGTCCTTTTGCAGCTACGGAAATCAGCAAACCTATTCTGAGGTAGGTTAGGCTCCTTATTTTAGCTCCAGGACTCTCCTCCTGCCTTGTGACAAGAGATGAGTGGCTCTAGGATGACTACTTCAAGGAAAATTCATAGAGATGAGGAAAGCGGAGAGCATTGCAGGGCCTGAAATGTTTTTAAAGATACAGTTCACACGTAGTGGTCCCTAGCAACACTTTGGTAATCATTTTCTTTCTGCCTATGACTTACTAACCTAAGGTCTGGCTTACCTACTGGTTTGCCTGCCAAGAGAATGAAACCATAGGGAAACTATTTCCTCCTATCTGGAATTTCTGCACAGGAGAAAGAAAGGTGGGGCACCCCTGGCCTCTTAGCTCACAGCTGTAGCTCAGTGCTGGGCAGGGGGTGCACAAGATGCAGCAAAGGATTGGGGTGTACCCAGCCGGCTAGGCACCTGGGAATGACCTGTCAACGACACACCCAGGACACAGCCTCAAAAAAAGAACAAGAAAGCCATTCTCAAGCCCTGCCCTTGGGACCACTCAAAAGCACTATTTTCAATTCTTCTGCTGTGAGATAAAGCAGATTTCTTAGGGGAAGACCTAGGCATGAGAAGAGGGGAACAGGAAAGACTGTGGTCCTCAGACTGGGCGTGGTGGCATGCGCCTGTAATGCCAGCACTCGGGAGGCTGCAAATAGAATTGCTATGAGTCCGATCTGTGTAGTGAAACCCTGTAGACCCTGTACTACATACAAAAAAAAAAAAAAAGACCGTGGTGCTTAACTTTATGGCCACTGTGCTCTATCTTTCTCAGTGGCCCACAATGCAGAGCGTACTTCTCTTGCCATCCTTAAAAAAGTGTAAACCCCCCTACCATTTGCATGTGCCTAGACCGGTTCTTTATTCAGGATAAGAAGAATCTGGAACCCTTAGAATCCCAGAACAGAGTCTCTGGTCACCTTTGTCTGGTAACATCCTGGCCCTCCAGTTTCGGCTCAATGATCGGAAGCCAAGCCACTGTGTCCTTACCTCCGAGCCCTGACAATACCCAGAAATGTGGCACCTCCTAACGAGAAAGTCCCCTTCTAGGGGGTCTGGTGGGATGGCTCAGTGGTCTAAAGTGCCTGCTTGGGAATGCCTGGCGGCTTCAGGGACCGCGGTTTGATCCCCGGCACCACATGCTGCGCCAGTCCTGCCCTCAGGGCAGGCTGAGCCAGCCATGGAAATGAGTGAATAAACAAATAAAGGTTCTGAAACAAGAAAAAAATAAATAAGATTAAAAAAAAAAAAAAAAAGTCCCCTTCTACAAACTGCTTGATTAGGGGGCCGAGAGCTGGGGGAGACGAATTCCTGTGCATAGATGCAGAGTTTCTTTGGGACTCAAACATTGATGGCAGCGATGTCTACACACTCCAAATACACTGAGAATTGCCAAGTGTACACTTTAAAAGGGTCAGTTGCTTGCTAGGTGGGTTAGAACAGCAGAAAGCTGTTATTAAAGAGGAACAGTACCCTCAGACCTTTCTTCACCAGTCCTATTGGAAGCTTCCCAGCAATCAGCTGTGTTTGTCTGCAGACTTGCTCGGCCGGTTCTACCTGTCACAGCAATGCCTCAATTTAAATATTAAATGAGCCCAGAGCTACTATGTGAGATCTAAATCAAAGGCTTTAGCAAGGTTCTGCAGAGGTAAGTTACTAGCGAGGTTTCTACGATGAGAGGGAAATGATTTCGAGAGCAATCTAGAAGGTTTCTGAGCAAGAGCCTTAAGATTGAGGGTGACGCCCGGAAGCTGTGGTTAGTGCTAGCCAGCTGCCATGGGCACCGGCCCTGGCAGCAGGCCCTAGTACTACATCACAAGATTGGCCTTAAAATATATTTTAAGTGGAAACCAAACATTGCAGACCTAACCATATTTTTGAAGACTACTTACCTACTAATTAGCTTAAGCACCTGCTAGTCCTACTGCCACAGGTCAGAGGGCCCCTCCTTGCCAGGCCGCAACCATGGCTTTAGGCAGGACCAGAGGGAAGGGGCCTTGTCGAGCATGTGGGAGCTTAGGCCCAGGAGTCTGGAAGCCTGACAGCATGTCCAAGTCACTCCTCGCAAAGCTCATCTGTCCCCACAACTGAGGGCCCTCTCCACCAGAGCCCCTACCTGTGCACTTTAATAGGGTCTCCTTGAGCTCCCGCTTCTCTTTACGGAGCTGAGCCAGGCACCTTCTGATCTCCTCCTTCATCTTCTCAAGTCTTTCCTTCTCCTCTGTGTACCGCTTCACCTCGGCCTCTGTCCGATTCTTGCCAAGTTTGATCTCTAAGACCCAGAAAGGGGAGGCACCAAGTGAGCTGGTCTGGATCCTGAGACCCATCCCGAGCCCCTCCCTCCAGACCCAGATAAAACCCAGGGCTTGAGCACAGATGAGTGCTGGGTCCTGCCCCGCCCAGCAGGGATGACAAAGGAGCGCAGCCCATGCTGTCGCTGCTATGTGACCCTCGAGAGCCCCTTCACCTTGCAACCTCGGTTTCCTTATCTGAAAGGGACGGAGCCAGGCTAAGTCCTCCAGGTCACATGCAAAGCACTCAGTTCAAAGACGACAGGCACCTGCACTGTTCACTCGCAGCCTGTCCTTCACGGGTGGGCTGGTGCTGGCTGGAACAGCCGCCACAGTGTCAGGACAGTTTGGTGGGAAGGAGATTCGCTGCTGCTCGGCCTGCAGTTTGACTGTGGTGATTCTCAGAGTGGGCTCCTCGGGCTCCTGGCTTGCCAGCTGCCTCTGTGTAGGAAGCACAGATCCTACTCAGCCAGAGGCAGCTGGAGGGCAGGGCTGGGGGGGCAGGGGCGGCTCTCCCCCAGAAGGACCCCTGTACCTGCTCCTCTTGGCTCTCTGGAGACACAGTACAGAGGTCCTCCGGGGCTGGGCCAGGCTCTGCAGGGAAGACCTTGGCCATATCATCCAGTTGCGGTGACACAGGGTCCGAGGCCTGGGCCTGCACACTGCTGGGGCCGTGCAGGCAGGTCTGGACTGGTGTGAGGTCCAGGTACAGTCTGTCCGGCTCATTGTCACTAAGGGCATCCACAGAGGGGGTGGCTTCCTCAGCAGGTTCCACCTACAGAAGGAGTGAGGGGACATCTCCATGACCCCCACTCCCTTGCCTGTGAGCAAGGCACCAGCCCTGCCTCAGAGCTCCCCGTCCCTACTACAAATTCCTATTGAGTCTGGAATGGACCCCTGGGGAAGCAGAAGACCCAGGATGCAGTACTCAACTTCCCTGACCCTTGCTTCTGCCTGTAAAGAGGAAAGCAGCAATGTCTTCCTAGGGGCTGCTTAACATGAGTTCATCTATGAGGTTCTTACCATAGCAAGCGCTTAAGGCCCTGTCCTAGGAATCAGCCATCAGCATGACAGCTAATGGTGTCACCACTCTCGGTCCCCACATGGGACCCTTCAGCCCAACACTGACCAAGGCAGTCAACCAGTGGCTCACTCTAGTTAGGGCCCCAAGCCACACCAGGTGCACAGGGCCATGCACAAAAGATGAGCTGGCTTCCCCCGGGGGCTTGCGCCAGTAGGTGACTTGGAATCTTCTTGGGGACCGTCTGCGCATCTCTGGAATGCAGGTTTTGCAAGAGGCAGGCAGGACAGCTACTGCCCACAGAGTCCTTACCGTTGATGTCAGCTCTGACATCTCCACGTCGTCATAGAGCTCGTCCTGGTGGGCCTGGCTGGGCAGGCCGTCGATGTAAGTGTTGGGCTCCGAGAACTTCCTCTGCATCAGCCTGGAAGATGCAATCAGCTGTCCAAAGTTTCCCTGCAGGGCAGTGGCCATGCCAGCCTCCAGCTGCCCAAGAATCTGGGACATCTGCCCCCATGTGCTCAAGGGGCTTCACCTCCCCACCTTGTCTGAATCCTGAGCCCAGATTCTTCTTTCATAAGCTCCCCTGCCTCCTACACCCCTTCCCCTCTCCCCAGAACTCTCTTTTGCAGTTTCCTTCCTGACAGCACCTGGGGTAGCCCAGACTAGACCCCATCCCCATTCTGTGCTTGCTTGAGAATGGATTCTGCTGGGCAGCGCAGCTAGCTCCCAACCGGGCCAGCTCTACCTCCTCATGCTAGGTACATGTCTCATAGAATCCCCATTTGTTCATCTGGAAAGTAAAAGTGCTCCCCTGTGCTGTGCTTATTCCAGATGTGCTGTGCACCCAGCACCCACTGAGGAAGCCAGGAAAGGGGCTGAGTCAACAGGAAGATCAGCGCAGGTGCCCGCTCTGCCCTAGGGAGCTGGAGCACATCTGGCCAGAGCTGCAGCCACCCCTGACGCCCAGGGCATGGCTTGGTCTCCATGAGGGCTACTCCAGGACTGTGGACTTTGCACCGTCCTGCTGCTGACACAGTAGGGTTGAGCCCTAAACACAGGGTCATCTGATCCAGGTGCCCACTGTGGTTCCCAGTGCAAGCCCCTTTATACTCACAAGAGAGAGTTTTTGGCTGCGCTAACAATGCAAGAAACCCGCTCGGCATCTACGTAGTCATAGGTGAACTCCTCCGGGTCTGTCTTGGAGCCTGACTCAGACAGCAGGAGGCCGAGCCAGTGGCCCATCTCTTCGGAAGATTTGGCCTAGAAGGAGTGCAAGGGAGACCTGAGCAGGGTGTGTGTGATGCCTCGGGTAGTCCCAGCCCACCAGCAGCCTTCACTGTCAACACCACATCCTGCCCCTAGAGGTCCCCTACAGCATGCCCCACGGGTGACATGCCCCACGGGTGACCACCTGTTAAGAACTGTTAAAATGTCACATGCCCAGAGGCTGGCACCTCTAATGTATCGATGGTCACCGACAGTTTTTCACCCTAATCCGTCCATACCTAGAAGACTCCCTGGATCCTCACTCAGAAAAGACAGCAATCACATTGGCTTTTGTTTCCAACTTCTGTAAAGCCAAGGTGTTGTAAAGACTTTATACTGTGTCAAGTAGCTCTGCTAAATTAACGAAATCCCAGTAAATTTGACCTTTTCCTCTCTTGGGGGCAAAAATGGGAATCAAATGCATAGACTGGACACTTCTTCTCAAGTGCCAACATTATTTCTTGCTTTCATAATGAAAAAAATAAAATTTGATAAGCCCCTTGGGTTTATCTTCATGAGGAAGATTCCTCTGGCAGAGCCCCTCCCCCACAGCACCACCGCCCTTACTATTTTCTGGCAATGAGATGAGTTGGACATTTAGATGCATTACTTTTCCCATTCATTTTCAACTGGATTTCTCAATGCTACTTGTCGGGGCATCCATTCCCTAGTTTAAGCCACCACCATCTGTGCCCTGGGTAACAACGGCCACTTCTTGACAAGTCTTTTTGTTCCTTTTGTCTCCTTTGTAGCCACCTCCAACCCCATGCTGGAGGAAGTATCCAAAAACCAAAGTCTGAGTATACCACTTCCCCAGGAACCCTGCACCGGTTCCACCACCCCTAGGATCGAACTTTGCCCCACTCAGCCTCCTCATCTGCCGCCTAAACATTTGCAGCACTGTCCCCCCCCACCTCAGGGCTGTAACTAAGCAGTAATGGGCTCATCAGCCAGATACTGTCACGCTTCCTAACTAGAATGGAAGTTCCTTGAGGACTGTGGCTCTGAGCAGAGAGTATCAGTCAATCTGATACTGAACCCAAGCTTTTGTGGGCTAGGAATTGTGGGACGGGCATTTCAGCCACCAGAGGGCAGTATTGGAGTAACATTTGGAGGAAGACCCCTGGATAGAGGACTACAGGAACAGGAGTTAATGGACATGTGTACATGTGTATATGTGTGTGTGTGTGTGTGTGTGCATGCGCGTGCAAAGAACTTGGGCCCTGCCTTCGGGGCTCACTGCAAGGCACTGTATCACCTTTTATCCTTGTAAATGTAATGTCATATCAGAGGGTGGGTAAAGCAGGTGTGTAACAGCTGCTCAACCCCCAGTAAGCTGTGACAATGGTCATTTTTATGGGCCTCAAGGTTCTCCTGGCTGCTGACACACCAACTAGATAGCACCTATTTAATTTCCAGAAGCAGTGCTAGTAGCTCTGGACCTATGAATATGTGGCCTGCCTTCAGTACAAGAAAAAGCTTTGTCCCGCTCCTACAACAAAACTACCCCAAGATCAGAACAGAAACAGACATCTTAAAAAAATGCAGATAATCACAGGCAAAAGCAGAAACATAACATGCAGCTGCACAGATTTTTCTCTCAGTAGGATTTGGTCCTCAAGACCACAGCTGTTAGCTGAGGCCCCCACGCCCTGGCTGTCCCTGCAGGCTGCCTGCACATCGACGGTACCTCGAGTTTGGCCAGCTCCTCCCCATGGTGGAGGATGCGGAAGGAGTAGAGGTGGTCAGGGCTTGGGTCCGGGACCACTTCACAGCCCACCAGGCTGAGGGGCTGCTGGGCCACCTTGTTGCGGTTCCGGTCCTGGTAGAAATGTAGGTGGCTGTCCCTGACAGAACACCAGCGCGACTTCCATTGGCTGTTCACCAGCATGTTCAGGTAACCTGCCGAGGGACATGGAGGTCAGGGAGAGGAGGCTGCAGAAGATGAGGCTGTGCATGGGGCAGGAACAACAGGACGACACCTGCAGGGAGGGATTCAGCTGGAGGAGGGTCTGGGTTGCCAAAGGTGTCCAGGGCTGGCATGGCCACTGGGCCTCCCGAGAGCCTCCCTGCCTCAGTGAGAACCTTTCATGCCTCGACTCAGGCAGGCCGTGGGTCTCAATAGTCTATTTCTTCTTCATGGAAGCACCTAGGCCAGCAGTGGCTGTTATCACTGAAAGCTCTGAAGTGGTCACCATCACTAGGCCTTCACTGGGCAGGACGCCGCCAGAGCCACCTCCTCGCTGCAGGTGCAGCCTTGGCCCCAAGCTCCCTGACTGTCGTGATCACCCCTGCGCTCTTCTAACCCAGGCCCCTGCTTCTTGCCTGCCTGGTGCTGCTGCCCTGGGGCCTCTCCAGTGCAGGCTTCTTGCTCTCTCTCCTGTCCGATCGCCTAGCTTCTGGTACAGTGGAACCTTCTGTTTCCATCCCAGCCTGCCCAGCCAGACACACTGGCTTCCCAAGGGCAGGAACTGCACGAGGTCCTCCCTGATGCCCAACGTCTATGTCTGTGTCCTTCCCACCAGGGCCTCTCACTGCCTGCTGCTAAGGCCCAGCGCCCACTGTGCCAGCACAGGCACTTGTGCCACCCTTTCTGTTCTCAGATAGTCGCATGTTTTGTGTCAGCCTTCCAAGCACAGAGCGAGCCTTCTCCCCCATCAGGTAAACATTTACTGAGCGACATGAGCCACCACTGCCTTGTCCTTGACACAGATGAGCCGAAGCCAGCTCAGTGCCATCTGCATACCCACATGGGGAGGGCTGACGCCTGTGCTCATCTCCTCAGATGTCATGGCTTCCACGGTGGCACCTGCTCCATGCTCCGGGGCTCACAGTGGCTCTGAGCCCCTGCCGGATGAGCCGGGCAGCACGGTGTAAGCGCACAGCCACCTTCCTGCCCTGGCCAGTGCTGGGCACACAGAGGGGACCACGACTATTTCCGAGCCATACTAACATCGTGTCATGGCAGTCAAGTGGAGGAATGGGGGAACCTGGAACCCTGGCCCCCCTAGGCTGATGCCCAGGCACCATCACGACATTAAGAAATTGGAGTCAAGAGAAGTGGAGGTCCAGCCCTTAGGAACCCAAGAAGGGTGTTCCGGGAAGGAAGATGGTGTTCTTTCTGCCCTGCCCCAGGGGACAGGCCCTCACCTGGCCACCAGGCGGACTTCCAGCTACGGCCCAGTCATCTCTCATGGACAAAGCATGCACCCTGGCCGTGAAGCATACCGCAGGCTCAGGCAGACAGGCAAGAGGACCCAGAGGCTATCTCATGGGCCGCCTTCCCCTTCTACTATGCTACCCCGCCAGCCTCAAGCCGTTAGAGAACTTATGGGGGCTCAGGAAAGGGCACAGGGATGGAGCACGATGCTGTCAGGACAGAGAAATGACCGGAGGTGACGGAAGTAGCCTTGAGGCCCCAGGGAGAGCTGCAGCCACAGGCCTGGCTTACCAGCCACCCCGCTCCCGGGCATATGCCAGGCCAAGCCCCTTTCCCCTCCTGACCTCAGTTTCCACAAGTATGGGTGAGGGCAGTGGAAAAGAGCTCTAAGGACCTCTGCCAGCAGCCTCACGCACCTCGTGAGGCTTCTTGCTGCCCCACCATTCCTGAGTCCTGGGAGCCGTGAACATGGCCCAGCGTGGACGTGGGGTAGGCGGTGACTGTGTCTCGAGCTGAAGCTCTCAGGGCTAGGTCTCCCAGTGGCCCACCTCACCCTAACACTGCCTGCCACACCCCACGGACATGGATCAAACAAACAGCATTTTACAAAGAACATCAAAAGGGTGGGGCACGGTGGTGCATACCCATAATCCTAGCACTCCAGCAGGCGGAGGCAGGAAGACTGAAAGCATAAATCCAACCTGGGCAACAAAGTGAGACTGTGATGGTAGAAAGTTTTAAAAGGGCCTGCGATGTCACTCTGTGCAAGAGTGAATGAGTACGCACAAGCATCATATGTTAGGAGAATGGGTATCTGTCACCCTCACTCCACCAAGGCTCCCATGCTGTAGAAAGACCCAGTGCAGTTCCGCATAAGGAACTATTGCAGGGAAGACTGACTGGGCCCAAAAACTGCGCACTCGCGTTCCTGGGGGGAGATTAGATCCAGCATAGACGTTCTTTGCCTGGGCCACCCTGGCTGGCCTGCCTGCCTGCCTGGACCCAGGCTCCAGCCCAGGGCAGGAGCCCTGGCTCCTGGAGGAGATGCCAGTGCTTACTGGAGGTCTCCAGGGGCCTCTCTGAGGGCTCCAGCGAGGTGGACTTCTTCCTGCCCAGGTTCATCAGGTTGCTCAGCTTGAGGCCGGCAGAGCACTTCTTTTTGACTATCAAGATAAGAGGACACCATCAGCAGGGGTGTGGTCCACCCATGAGAAAATTCATCCCACTCTATATACCACACCTCCCCTGACACACACACACACACACACACACACACACACACACACACACAGCTGCTGCCCAAACTCTGGCCTGCAGCGCAGAGCTAGCCATCTCAAAGGCACACGCCCTGACACGGGGCACAGACTGCTCAGAACAGGCCAGCACTTGAGCGTCTTCGTAAGCTCTGCCTCCTAGGTGGGGTTTGAAGCAGGACTGGAGGACACGGGAGGCGCGCATCTTCTGTCCCTGACCTGTCATGAAGCTTAACTTCACCACGACCGTGCACCCTTTCTCCAGGATGTTTCCCAGAAGTTTCTAAGTTAGACTCCGTATTAGAATCAGCTGCTGAGACCCTCCGAGTCACGTGGCCGACAGCCTCGTTGGTCTTACCATCTTTGATCTCGGGGGCCTCAGGGTGCCCATCCACAGAGCTCCCATACTCGGCTGACAGGTACTTCTCAGCTATATCTGGCTGTAGGCAGGAGAGACACAGGTGTGGGCCACAGCTGGAAATGGTTACCTTGGAGACTACAATTTAAGGAACATAGGTACCTGCTAGGTGTAGACCAGAGGTCACCTGAACGAAGCCTCAAGACAACAGCTCGGTCACTGGTAGGACGCTGGCCAGCTTCCCTTGGGCTCCCTAAAAGGCCTGCCTTCACCCGCTTCTTGAGTTCCTCCAGCTCTGTCCCCTGCCCCACTGCAGGGGACCTTCCCTGTCTTCAAGCCATCACACATGTTTGCTTCCCAGATCTCTGCCCAGTCCCATGTGACAGTGGCCCCAGAGCCAGTGGGAAGGCAGGAGCCCTTGGGGTGGCATTTGAGTGGACATCTCCTCCAAATAAGACCTGAATGCACAACAGGATACAGAGCTACAGGGACCCATGGGCATCTGCCTGGGGTCAGCCAGGGGTACAAGCCCTGCTTGAGGTCCCACGGCCAGGCCCCTCAGTGACCGAGACCAAGGACCCTTCCCGAGCCACACTCATGTGGGTCTCAAGTGGGCTAAGAAGCTAGTCTGCGGTAGCAGGACTGGTGGGGAAAGGGGCGGTCCCTGGGGAGCACAGCTGCCTCCCCCCACCCCCACCCCCTCAGTTGGTCATAGGTTGACTGGGAAGTACTTGGAATGCTCCAGTCACCAGTCACACTCCTGCCTGCTCCAACTGCCAGAAAGCAGGCTGCCGGCCCAGACCTCCAGGCCAGCCTGCGGCAGCAGGTTGGAGAAGTGGACCCCCGGAGGGATATGTCGAAGCTCTCTGCAGGAAGGCTCCTGCGCCTCAACACTGCAGCGAGAAAACTCAAATTCACTCCGACTCCTGTTTTCCTGAGAGGCCAAGGAATAAGCGAGACCATGAAAACACTGGCACTGGACATTGCCCAGACAGGGCTGTGGGCACTTCTGGGGAACACAGGCGCCCCTCTCCTCCTCCAGTGCCCTGCATGCCCTCTTGCCATCCTCCCTGCCAGGGCTGGACCCCCAAATACGACAGTGGGAATAACCCCACTGTGGCTTCAGAGGACTCACCCTCAGACACTCAGGGACATGAAGAGTGACCTCACGGTGGACGACGCCCCCTTCTCAGCACCCAAACCAACCTGTGGGCCCCCAGAGCGCCATGGATGGCCTGAGGAGCCTTGGGGGCGGGTCATGAGCGTGGAGACCACATCCTCCAGAGGCTGCTCCGGCAAATCGCAGAAAGCCAGAAGCTTTGATGAAATAAATCTCCCAGCCTGAGAATGCTGGGCAAAGGGACTGCGGCTCTCATGACACGCCCCCTACACCCAGCAAGAAAATACTTCAGATCTGTATCCGTTGCATCCGTTCTCCGGACAACCTAATTAAAGTCACTGCCCTTTTCTAAGCATGGCAGGTTTCTGATTAATTGAGCTGAAATACGATAACAAAGCTGCTCATTTTGCACTTCTGATTTTTATGGAGCAACAGCACAATGGGTCCCCTGCACCCCCAGGGAGGGTAGAGCCTTACTTTCTGACAGTTCAGGCGCTGGGCTTCCGGGGTGTACTGGCTTCCCTCACACGGTCCTTCTGAAGGCAGACCGCTCACCTCCTGGATGACCTGGCATAGGAAGAGCCGTGTCAGCAGAGGCCAGGGCCCCAGAGGAGGCCCAAGGGGCTGCAGACAGGGTGCAGGAGAGGGCGAGGACACACAACTGCCAAGGTACCAATAGACTCCTGCCCGGCTCTGCCCGCGGTGATCTCAGGATATGGTGTGTGGTGGGGAGGGGAGGGTGGCTGCTCTGGCCTTTCCTACAGGGCCCCTGCAGCAGGGCTGTGACAGCCTTGGCCACCACCCTGCAGGCCTGGGTGCCATTCTGTTTTGTGTGCCATGAACAGCTGCATTTGCTGGCTAGTCCCTGGCTTCCAGGGGCCGTGGGCTTGGGCTCACAATGGGGGCTGCATGCTGCTTAGGAGCAGCCCGGTGAACTGCATGGATCTGGCGGGGCACCTGGGACACACACAGGTCCGAGCCATGCATGCTTCACTATGTGGCAATGCACCTGGGCCCTCTCTGAGCTGGGGGCCACCCTGGGGACTCCCAGTGGGGATGACCTGGGCAGACACCCCACGTGCACGCGCACACACAGACACACACACACACATACATGCATGCACGCAACATCAGAAGTCCTCTGTAGCAGAAAAGCAATAAGAGCAGTTTCAAAGGCACTGTTACCTCAGGCTCTGCTTGCAGCAGTTTATGGAAATGGTTTTAAAATCTTAAGAGTCGAAGAAAGGCAGAGTGCTCCGAGGGCATTGCTATCTTCTCAGATGGGCTCCAGTTAGGGCTCTGGCTCACAAAGACTGAGACACAGTGTCATGGGAAGAGGGCAGCTATGTGGCCTTGAGCCCAAGCCCCACCACAGGATCTGTAGAATGGGGCCACAGCTCTGCAGTGGCTAGGAGGATTGAGGTGTCAAGAACCCAGTGCTGGGCAGGTGTGCTGGCACACACTTGTAATCCCACCACTTGGGAGGCTGAGGCAGGAGGATCATCATGAGGTCGAGGCCAGCCTGAACTGTATAGCAAGACTGTCTTGGGGGGCACTGGCAGGATGGCTCAGTGGTCTAAAGCGCCTGCAGGCGGCTGCAGGGACCGCGGTTGGATCCCCGGCACCACATGCTGCACCAGCCATGCCCTCAGGGCAGGCTGAGCTGGCCATAAAAATAAATAAACAAACAAAAGTTCTGAAACAAGAAAAAAAAATAAATTAAAAATTAAAAAAAAAAAAAAAAAAAAAGACTCTTGGGGAAATAAAAAGCAGCGAAGGAGCCAGCATAGAGTAGCTGCACTCTTTGCTGAGTATGTGGATGTCCTGCCCGGGCAGTCCAGGCTCAGGGCCGTGGGGGTCCCACCTCTCTGGAAGGCCCGACAGTCACCTTGCTTTCCTGACACTCTCATCCCACAGTAGGCACTTCCCATTTACTGTCCTATCCTTGTCACAACCCGGGCACAGGTGCAATTACGAGGACCAGGAGACAGAGGCCAAGGAAAGTGGGCAGGTCTGACAAAACCCGTGGAGCTCAAGCAGAGAAGCCCCGTGGGCAGGCTGGATAGCAGGAACCCAGCACACTGCAGGAACACAGCCATGTGGGGCCAGGCACATGGAGCCAAGCTCGCTTCCATGCCCATCTGACTAGGGAGGAGAAGGCTCTCGGGGAAGACCGGACATACACAGGCTGGGCCCTCTGAAAGTGCTCTTGTCTTTGTCAAGGCTAGGGGCCTCAGCAAGAGGGTGGGAGAGTTTGGGGAGGAAATCTGGGGGCCACAGGGAGGGTGGGCGTGTCCGAGAGGTCAGAGGGACAGCTCTGGGCTCCCGAGCAGAGCAGTGCTCAGTATATATTTGGGGACATACGTGCAAATGCATGCATGTGTACATGTATGTGTGCTTATGCAGTAGGTAAGGATGAAAGGGCTGGCACATGCCCTAGGGAGATGTGGGCCGCAGGCCCCTCCTCTTGGCAGAGTTTCCTACCCTCAGTAGGTATCAGGCACTGTGCTAAGCACTTTTGTACACATGTAGGGAGCCAACCAATATCACGTGGCTAAAAAGGGATAAGGCCAGGATTTGAAACTAGAGCAGTTGCTCTTCAAAGCCAGGCCTTTCAGAGCTAAGGATCTCATGAACCCACAGGACCACAGCCCCGTTGATGCAGCAGCCCTCCCTGTCCTGGATGGCTGTCTGTAACCCCCTGACAACTTTGCAATAAGGACTGGGATACCTGCCAGTCTCTTCTAGAAGTTTGGTTTGGCTGGAGTTCCCAAAACATTTAGTGGTTTTTCAGGAACAGCTCGCCCGCTCACAAGTTGGGGCACTCGGCACTTGGGTCTCGGCGTGGCCAGGACCTTGCTAGGCGCAAGTTAGTCACATTTTAATAAGAAGCCTCGGTTTGTTTCTGAGAAGCTTGCCATGGGGTTGTGTTTGCCCAGCACGGCCGCTGGGGACAGAATATTAGGAATATGTCCACATGGCGGAGGGGGCAGCAGGAAGGGGGGGGTGGTTCTGTCTCACTGGCCACACAAGGCATCCTGCTGGGGTTCATGACCCCCCTGGAACTGTGGGTCCTTTCTGGGTGCAAGGGCAACCTTCTGAACTGCCAAAGTCCCCTTCAACATGAGGAAGGCCACGCCGTCCCCAGGAGCCCGGGAGTCCTCACATGCCTGGGGTCAGGGCAGCAGAGCATTTCTGGACACAGAAAACTCAGTACTGTGGTGAGGCAGCCCAGGGGTCTCAAGTCCACGGCTGCCAGTCACCTGCAAGGTTAGCTTGATCGGTCACCTCTGCCACGGAGCCTTCAACTCCACTCCTCTAAGATTCAAGCAGGAGCATGGCCCAGCCACCCCTGGGGTGGAGCCTGCTAAAGCCCACAGGCCCAGCCAGGTAAATTCCTCACAGATGACAGCGACATCTAGTGTTTAATGAGGAACCTGACAAGAGGTTTCGGCTACACCAAGTCCTAGGCTCAGGCTGAGCGGCAATGCATTCTATCTGCTTCCGCACCACCACCAGGAACACGCGGTCACCGACCCTCTACCCTGTACAAAGAGCTTGGAGCCTGAAGTCAGGTCTGGAAGGACCCCCCACCCCCCGACGTTCCTCACCCGGAGCCACTGCTCGGCTTGGTCCCGGCTCTGCAGGCCCAGCACGATCACGTCCGCATTTGTGGGCGTGATCTTCAGCTTGTGCTCCTGCTTCCGCACTTGCTTCTCCTTGTGGACGACGCTGCTGCCCAGCAGGCTCACATCCAGCTGAGGGCTGTGGTCCTTGGACGACTTGTAGCACTGCAGGAGAAGAGAAAAAGAAGCCCCTGGGCTGGGCTAGGGGTAAGGGCTAGGGGGACCTGGCTGCACTCTGAGCCCTGAAAGATCTCCTGAGGGCCTGGTAGGCCCCCAAGCGAGAAGGCAGGGCGCCGTGGTGAGGCGGGTCTTCTCCCCAGGTGTCCACCTCGCCATCCAGCATCAGCCTGCTTTCCTCTCCTCAGCCAGCGGCCTCAGGCCTGGCTCAACCTGGTGGCTTAAACGTGCTCTAGACTAGGGCAGGAAGTTCCCTCAGTGCAGTCAGAGCACTGACGACGTTTTCTCCAATAGCTGCGGCACTGATGGCCAGTGGCCCCCAGGGATCATGGCAGCTAAGGGTGAAGTCGCCTTAGGTTAAACACACACTTTGATGCTCAGTCACTGGCTCTGGAGGCCGCGTTTCCCTGAATGCGAGCCTTCTCTTACAGTGCCTGACCCTACGATCCCTACGACCCTCTCTCCTCCAGGGTAGAGCAAACTTCTCACATTTGTCCACATCTTTTCTTAGCAAGGGGCCCATCAGGCACAAAAACTAAGCCTATTATCTGCTGCATTAACAAGAAAAAAAAAAAAAAGTGAATTTCTTACCCAACCAGCAAAAGACCCAGCCTCTCATCTTCCCATTGCAAAATGGGGGTCATTAGGGAGCTGCCTGATAGGATTGCTACAGTATCATAGCATTTGTAAAGACTAGGACACACTTGCGATCAGAGAAGGAAAGGTGTCTATTTATAATAATTCATGGAACTAACTTCAAGTCAGGACATAAAACTGGTTTTTTTTTTTGTTGTTGTTTTTTACATGGCGTCTCTTATGTTACCCAGGCTGGCTTCTAATTCCTAGACAGAAGTGTTTCTCCTGCCTCAGCTTCCTAAGCAGCTGGGCCTACAGGTGTGCACCACTGCAGGTGTGCCTAGGCCAAAACTGTCAATTTTAATTTAAAATAACAGGAAACAGGACTGTTATCAGAGTAACATCTCTAGGTCCTTTAAAGACGTAAATTACAACTGGTCGTCTAAAGTACAGTAGTTTTGGAGAAGAGGCTAAAACAGGTCTGGGGACAGCACTGGATGAGCTGCTGGACCCTGCTATTTGAGGTGAGGAAGGACCTGGGGACAGAAAGATGCCTCTTGCTCAGGGAAAGAAGCCTGGGACCCTCAGGAAGTTCATGGAAACTGCCAGATCTTTCTAGTTCAGAAACAAAGCACACTGGGGCCAAGGAGATGGCTCAATACAATAAGCACCTCTCTGGCAAGCACAGGGTCCTGAGTTTAATCCCCAGTACAGAAATCCCAAAACAAAGCACATCCTCCCCAACACAAAATTCTGCACACAATTTTAGGTTAGGGAGAAGTTGAACCCTCCTGACAACACAAGGCCCTAAACTTTAAAGTCCCATTGGGGAGCCACCCCAGGAAAAGAAGATGGGAACTGACCAGGAGCCTGGTATCCCTGATCACGCACAGCTGCTTGGCCCACTGGCCCAGCCACTTCTTGCGCCACAGGAAAGCACAGATGCGGGCGTCACGCATCAGCTCGATGCTGGCCTCGGGCGAGGGCCACTGGTAGGGGGCTGACTTGCCCTTGCTGCTCTCCTCTTCGTCGTAGGACTCGTAGGAGCTGCTCACAGCCTCTCCGTCCTCTGCAAAGCAGACATACGTGGTCAGGGCCCTGCAACAGGGACAGCTCCCAAACAAACAACGTGGGAGGACAGCAGGCCGCAGGCACCAGCAGCCAATGGCCCCTGGCCACCACCCTCCTGCCCTTCATGCCCTCAAAACAGCACTAACCCAACACCATAGCTCACTTTCCAGCCCCAATCCTCCTTCCAGAAGCTTCTCCGACACTGCCTTGGAACACAAAACACACATAACTTAAACCAGAAGTTCTACTTTCCCTTCTCAATCCTACCTTCTTCTGGGACAGCCCTGAGATGCTGCTGCCCCAAGGATCCACTATGTACTTCCCAGAAGCGGGGGTCCCCCCTGGGGGGAGCAAGCTGGTGGGCAGGGTGTTTCCAGGTTCTCTCAGCCTAGCACTCTGCTGTTCTCCAAGGGTCAGGAGGAAGTTAGCCCCAGTTATGAGCTCAGCAGGTCCTTAGCAGCCACCAGGCTAAACCCGGTTGTGTCCCAGCTTGGGGTAAGGGATTGTGGCTCTTCAAAAGGCTACATCAACCATGGCGGGGAAACAGCTTTCTGGGAGGACGGCCACGTTCCACTCCTGCATATCTCCTGGTCAGAGCGCTTCTTAAGAAATCCCTGTTGTACACCCTCAGGAAAAACTGAGCTCCTTTACCTCTTTCTAACTCACCCTTCTTGTTCTGCTGGTGAGGAGCCACTTCAGGTTTCTGTCACTTGAAAAAAAATGCCCAAATTTACCTCAGCACAAACTGAACAATGCTATGCATGCGTCGCCCACCTTGGTTTTTACTCTCTGCCCCTCCTGTCCTCGAAAGGAGTCCCCTTCTCCAGGCTTTGCTGCTGCACTCAAGGCCAGCAAAATCCATGAGAAAAAAATGAACCAAGCAGTCTATACACATCCATGAGAGCAGGACATGGAGGAGAGGGACCCGTAGCAGGCCTGGTCCAAGCCCTGGCTCTGCACAGAGGTCTCGTCCATGGGAACCTAAAGGCGGTCTGCACTGCCAAGAATGGGGAGCTCACTGCCTGCTGATCACTGGACGCTTCCTGCCACTCCTCATGGGGACCCAATGCCTACTGCCCCGTGAGGATCATGCAGTTGTCTTTGTTCTGTTCTGAGTCAAGGTGCATGGCACCCCTTTCTGTCCCCATGACACCCTTCAGAAAAAGGGTGGTCCATGGGGCCCTAAGTCTTCCCAGAAGAATCTGGAAACCCCTATCCAGCCTGGATAACTTTGTCCCTGCATACTAAAGAAAAAACAGCTCATCTTTATTAGAGTATAGAAAACCAGGGCCAGCAAGATAGCTCAGTGGACTAAGTGCCTGCTTTGGCAAGCACAGTGATCAGGGTTTTATCCCTGTCACATGTGCTGTGCTGGCCCCGTCCCCAAGGCATGCTGAGCTGGTGAATGAGTCTGGGCCTTGTGGTGCACCCCTGTAACCTCAGGGCTGGGGAGGCTGAAAACAGCAGGATCACTATGAGTCTCAGCTGTGTTGTGAGACCCTGTACCAAATATATAAATGAAAAATATATATATAGGAAATCAAAATGAGGTGCCTACAACAGTTATTCTAGCTGTACTGGCTGTGTAAATATATCTTATTGTATGTTAATATTTCTAATAATAACACTAAATATTTTAATATAGGTTCTCTTTAAAAGAAGTGTGGTTGCTTCTCTCCCTGAGTTAATTTAAAATGTCACACCATTATAATTTTTTATACCTGGTAAATAAGCAAAGAGGGAAATCTGCAGTACTATCCATTGGGGGACCTTGGTCCCTGCTGCTGGTGGAAACATAAATTCCCATAAGCTTGCAGGGAGTTGCTTCAAGAGCCATAAAAGTACTCATATTCTTTTATTGAATAAACTTGGCCCTAAGCATTTGTGCTAGGAGATGAGATTTTTTTTTTAAGGGGAAGAGGGATCAGAGTCTATCTCATTAAGTCATGCCTAACAAGACCCTGCGTTAGATTCTGCAGCATTAAAACAAACAAATCCAGATTTAAAAGGGGAGGAGAAATGTCACAGGTGTTAGTATACTCAAGAGCTAGTTAGAAATCAACATGGGGGCCC
>PVJA010006229.1:59672-74446 GCA_004027025.1 Myocastor coypus
CCCCCAGTGTGGGTGTCTGGAGTGACCCTACGTGTCTCATGGAGAATTCTGACTCCTGCCCAGCTTGCTCTGTGTGGCAGGCACATGGCAGCTGACTGAGAAGCAACTGCCCACCATCATCCCTGGACCCTGGACTGGCTTGAAGAACACTGAGGACGAAAGTATTAGTAACTACACTTATCCCTAAGAAGGACCACAGCACACCATAGGTGTGGGACTTTCTACAACAGATTCTTGCCTTCCAGGGCCTGCAGGGTGAGCAGACATGAAAGCTAGGCATTCAGACAGCTCTAGCAGGGCCACATCCCACCGTGTCCCAAGGGAAGTGCTTAGTAACCAGAAGTAGGAGCGCCACGTGTGCTCTGATCTCTTGAGGCCACCACAGGCAGGGCTGCAGGAAGGGAACAGCCACTCTTTGGACAGGACAGCACATGCTGCACACATGCAGGATGCATGCGCGAGGACCGGAGGTCAGCGGCCACCCTGAGACATGCCCATCTCAGCCAGGCAGGCAGCAGACATGGGGTCGCTGGCATTCCAGCTCTGGGGACAAGCAGTACCCAAGGTGATCGTGGCATAAATGAGTCCTTCAGGCACCTGCACCCATCTAGGGACACCAGCAGGGAGCGATCCGCCAGAATGACCTGCATGATTTCCAGGAGCACAGACAAAGGCAAGGAGAGAGGGACAGGTGAAGACCGGGAAACATCCAAGTGTGGACGCAAAGTAGCAACAAGTTTCTTGTCCTTCAGAGGTTAGTGCTCACCCCTTAGAGGTGGGAGATGTGCGGAGAGGCCACAGCCCAACTAAAAATATCATTCCCCAGGCCCCTTGCTAGCCAGCCAGAGGTGACAGTGCGACTTGTCACTAGTAGAATGCAGGCCTTTACTTCTGGCCTCTGTTTTTAAGAAGCAGAGAGGGGTCCTGTGCTTTCTCTTGTTCAGAGGAATCCGTGGCTTCCACAGGTGGCCGAGCCTGGTGCCTGAGCTACACAGAACCAGATGAGCTAGAAGCGGGCTTTTAAGGTCACCATAAGCTGACACTGCGGAGTTATCTGTTCTAATAGCTGGCATCCCCAGCATGAGACATTAGGAACGACAATGAGAACAGCAGAAAGCCTCTGGCCTCCAGCACTCACTCAACACTAGCGCGGAGAGAGGACTCTGACCCAGTGGCAGTGTGCAGGCCCTGTGGATAACCCAGGACAAGCATCCTGGCAGCCAGCCTTGCGCAGGAAGTCAGCAAAGCTGCTGTTGACCACTCAGCTAGAGCAGCGGGCTTGCAGCCCCATGCTCCTGCCTGCTGGTGGAACCTGCACGTCTGCACATCTTCCTGGAAGACGAGGACAGGCCAGCGGGGTATGCGAGGGAAGGGAAGAGCTCTACTGTAATACGTGTGGCCACTCTTCCTCACGTGGGCCCTGCAGGCAACGCTCTAAACTCCTGCTGTGGCTCTTGCAACTGGATTTCCTCTGCTGGGTGTAGGGTTGAGACTCCTTGAACCAGTCGACATGGTGTATCTGAGCTGCTCTGTGATAACTCCTAAGCTTGGCCATAGCCAAAAGGCACTCGTAGGTGAGAGGCTGAAGCTGAGAAGCCAGGCCTGACCACTTGTTCATGTTGAGATACTGAGTGTCTGTCCCACAGAATGGCCCCTGGGTGCGTCTGGGAGGCAGGTCCTGGCTGGCCAGGTCACACCCGAGACACAGCATTCAGATGTGTGGAGGTGCTCAACCTGGTGAGTCACTGATTCCACCTTCAAGGTTCGCCCAGACAGCAGCACCACACCCTTCTGCTTCCGTCTAAAAATCACGCCGGCCTGGTGACTCGGCAACACCTCACCTGCTCTGTGGTCAAAGCTAAGAGACACCTACCCAAGCTGCCAGCCTCTTAGAATATCCTTGGTCCAAACAGGCCCTTGCCTCCCCTTACACAGTTTCTTCCCAGAATGGAGGTAGTCACTAAGGTGTGGAGGAAGAGAAGAATTGATGTTGTCCCTCCGGTCTCATCCCTGATCCTGCTCCTTATGGAACCAGTGAAGCCCCCCTCTGACCAAGTACGTTCCCATTCCCAGGGAGCCTTGGCTTTTATCTGCAAGCTGCCTCTCATGCCTGTTCACTTACAGGGGAAGGAGAGGTAGCAGTGGGAGGGTGCTACAGCTTGGATGCTCACTCTCCAGAGCATGGGCTCAGTGTGGAGCTCCTGGATGTGCTGTGGACCTTTCGGAGGATGGGTTTTGAGGGAGATTATTAGATTATGGGGGTGGGAGGGTGTCTTGAAAGCTGATTATGGGACCCCCTTCCTCCTCCATTGTACTTTTGCTTCTTGGCTATGAGGTAAGCCACTGACTCAGCCATCTGCTCCCTGTGCCTGCACTCTAGGACACCCACTGGACGCCCAGAACATTGGGGCTTCCTGATCTTGGACTAGAGCCAAATAAATTTTTTTGAGCCCAAGTACACCTTTTTTCCTCCTAAATTACTTACTATATTCATTATAGTGATGCAAAACTAACTTCTGACCGAACTTCTACAGGCTGAGGGCTCCGGCCAAGAACAGTGGGTGCCAGCCTTGAGCTGTACCTGCATAGACAGCGATGCCCGACACCTACGTAAGCACAGGCACTAAGGCTTTTTTCAGTTTCACCCAAAGGAAAAAAAAAATCCTCATGGTGGCCTGCAGTCTTCACCTTAATTTTTCTGCCCAATCCCTGACTTATTTCACACCAGCCTCCTTGTTATTCCCAACACCCCAGGCACCCCCTGTGCCATGGACTCTGCACACCCTGTGCTATGTCTTTCTCTGGAAAGTTCACCCTCTATGTGTCTGCTTGACCCCACTCCCCACAGCATTCCGGAATCTTCCCCAAATCTCACCTTAGAGAATGACATTCTTCTCCTGCCACAGTCCGACCCCTGTTCTAATTTTTGCTCTAACACTTATCACCACAACACTAATAAGGGCTTGACCTGCTGCCTGTCTTCTCTCCACTGAATCTGAGATCTGAGTGCTCTCATCCCTGGCACATGGTGGGAGGCACAATAACTGAATCCAGTGAAAGGTGGGCGCTGAGCTCGGGCTCAGCCTGAGCCTCATCTCTGCTGCTTCCCTGGGCCCTGTGTTCTGGGGCTAACACATCTGTCCTCCATGACCTTTCTGTGCTGAATGCGGCAAAATTCAGAGGACATGGAATAACAGGGCCCCAGTCAAAGAAGATGTGACCTGGCCACCCAAGGGTGGCCACAGGCCATTTGCCCCAGTGCCTTCCTGTCACCTCCGCAACAGTGCTAGCAGCACACTGGGGGTCCTGCTCATGCCCGCAGCCCTGACAGGGGCCAGGGCTCAGGGCGCAGTCCCCAGGCTACCCTAGGCCTCTGCTGCTGCCTATTTGGACCCTGAGTGTGAAGGCAAACCTGTGGGAGGGACCTAGCACCCTGCTGATGCTCCACACCCGCCCCCCCCCAGCTGTGATTTCAGCCCTGCTACTGCTGTGGGTACAGCAGAGCTGTCTATCTAGCAGCTACTTTTCCAACAGTACTGCAGAGCTGTGGCCATGACAGCTGAGGCCATCCCAAGATGCCCCGTTGCTTCAGTTCCGCAGATGGCTGACCATAGCAGGTTGAAACATGGACCTATCCCAGGTGTCTCTGCCCTGTGACCTCCAGATGACCTTACCTCCTGTAATTTCAAAAGACCAAAGTCTGGGAAACGCAGGCTGTGACTGCATCAGCCCCCTCTATTTCTTCCCTTTCCCCTCCTCCTCTATATAAGCAGGGTCCCCTGATGCTCCCTGAGTCCTTCCAAAGGGCTCCCTCCCATGCACGGGCCTCTTGTGTTGTAGTACAGACTCTAACAAAGCCTCACTTGGGTGGGCCTGTTGCCTACTCCTGAGCCTTACCTCAGGTGCAGTTGGCTGAGTTTAGTATAAGAAAGTGCTGGCAACACAGGGCCTGTGTGGAGACCTCAGGGTCTCACAGAGACAGAAGAAGAGAGCCGAAGGAGAGAGGAAGCTGCTGGAAGAGCTCCAGAAGGCTACCAAGGGAGCCAGGCATGCTGGCTGCTGAGGGGCTGGCGGAGGTGGCCGCAAGCTCCCAAGATCTGTAGCTAAAGGAGCTGGCACCAAAAGCCCTGAGCTCCACACGGAGGAGCTGTGCTTGCCAACTCTTGAGCAAAAGAACTCACAGTCAGTTGGTGACAACGACGGGTAACAGCTGGAAAGACAGAAAATCTGTGGCCAGGGAAGCCCACTCATCAACTCCTTGCAGGTGGGCGCGCAAAGAGGTCTCCTTTGGGCATCGACACCACCTCTAGAACAATGGCTGAAGCCTTACACTCAGCTCGCGGTTTGGCCTGTTCTCTCGGGTGAGGCCAGCCCACGCTACCCTCTAACTTCCACGCCAGGCTGAGCAAGTCATCCAGCACCATAGGAATTCTTGGCCACCTCTGGGTTTAAAGCAGTCAGACCCCCTCCAGGCCCCAGCTGCTGGGTTGTACCATTGACGGATGTATCATACGGCTCAGCCTCTTCATAGTAACCCTCAGGAGACTCGATCTTTGGGACCCCGAGCTGCTTCCGTTCTGGAATCTGTGGCATGAACAAATAAAACAAACATCTTGAGATAGGGTATGCCAGAAGCAACTTGCAATTAGAAGAGACGAATGCCCAACTGGACCTCAAGCCATTGGGGGCGGGGGGCACAGAACACCAGGACCCCAGAGTCTGACACAGGATAGCCTGTCCAGCCTTGCTTCCCTTCTCTGTGAAGCAGGAAGCATATCAGTGCTGTTCTGAGGATCCCGTGAGGCACGTGGCAGTGTTTCCACAGCCTGGCCCATACTCAGTACAAGGAGATGTTGCTATTGTTGTCAGGGGCCGTACACAACCCAGGGGTCCACAGGTTGGGCAGGGAGGGAAGCTGTCATGACAGGAACTGGGCTGCTGCAGCCTGGGTCCTGCACCTCATGCCTTCCTGAGGGAGCTGGCCGCCCTGCCACATGGCCCCATGAGGTGCGCAGAGTCATCTCATCCCAGCCTAAGCTGATCAGGGTCTGTGCCGGGTGGCGGAGGCTGTGGAGGGAGGTTGGTCTAAGGGTCACACAGACTGGCTCCTGAGGGCCAGAGCTTTACATGCAGTGGGCACGTAGTCCAGAGTGACTAGAAGGTCTGCCTGTGCTCAGTGTACAAATCATTGCCTCCATTCACCTGTGCCCCCACCTTACTGGGCCACCAGCCTCAGCCTCTGAGGAGCCCCATTTCCAGCAAGTGATGCTGAGACCCTCTCCGCTCCATCTGGAGAGGAGCCCAGGGCACCCAAAGTCCACCCAGGGTCAGGATCCCATGGTTACAAGAGGCCACAGTGGGCGGGAGCCCTGCAGGGCAGCACTGGGGCCCATCCCATCTCAAGAGCTGGCAATGCAGGACCGAGGTGAAGAGTCCCTCCGCCCAGCCCAGCCCAGGCCCGACACTGACACATCCTAGCAATGGGACTCTGACCAGTTGAATCCTTGCTGTGCCTCAGTGTAAAGCGCAGGAGAAATAGCTGTCACATGGGACCGTTGCGAGGGCTACTCTGTCCTCAGCAATGCTGAATACTTAATACCAGTTTTTATTACTCAAGAAAATACAAAAATACCAGAGGCCAAAATGCTTTGTGTATATATGTTTGGTGGACAACTTTTAAAAATATTATTTTGTTATAAAAATATTACAAAATATTTATATTATTTCATTATTGAAATAATAGAAATGCTAGAACATTAAAATAATAGAATATTGTTTGTCCAAGTGGCAGATAAAGAACTTAATTGTGCTCTATGAATTTATCTTAAAGTTTATTTTTGGTTTTTTATTTTAATGTAATACAAATAGTAATAAAACATAAAAGTATTCTATGAAAAAGTAAAACAATTTCATAACACAGTAGAGAATAATAATAGTTAATACACTGTATATGTGTGGGGAATGTAAGTAATAGAAAAGATTCTTACAAAAAAAAAAAAAAAAACAAAAGGATAGAACTTTCTTTTCAGTGAATAAAGAGAAACCCGTGGTCATTACACCTTGATACTCCATGGCTTTGAAACTTGTTTTACTTGGATTTTGGCTTTTTTTTCTTTCTTTCTCTCTCTCTCTTTCTTTCTTTCTTTTGTATTTAGGGAAGGGTCTACAGGTTGTTCAGGCTCTCACTACTAGATCGGACTCCTAGTGATCTACCTGTTTACTCCTCCCAAGAGCTGGCATTACAGGAGCGCACCACCACACCCAGTCTCAATTGCCCTCTCAGGGCACCGTGGGGGTGCAGCTGGCACGGCAGGCCTGGGAATCAAACCCCGAGCCCCCGAGCCTGCTTGCAGGTTCACCTGGCATTTGACATGAGAGTTCTGTCCTGGTACCCATAATGCATTTGAAAACCTTTTTTTTTTTTTTTTTTTTTAACTTCATGTTATGGCTAGCTCAGCCTGCCCTGGGGGTGGGGCTGGTGCAGCCTGTGGTGCCTGAAATTGAACCTTGGTTCCTACAGTTGCCTAAGCCCACCTAAGGCGGCGCTTTAGACTGCTGAGCTATCTCGCTGGCCCCCCATAATGCACTTGGTACTCAGTGCTAGAACTTGTGAGCTTTTGGCTGAGCCTCCCAGAACCAATTAACAGTGAGTACCGGGGGTGGGGGAGAACAGTGTGCTTGAGAAGGGCGCCAAGCACAGCCTGGCGATGGCTACCAAGCTCTGCTTTGCCTTGCTAAATGGAAAGGCTGCTGGGGCGCCAAGTGCTAGACGCGCAAATGAGTTGCAGACCAACGCAGAGCACAATCTCCTAGTCGCACATACCAGGATCTACTCCTAGGGTCCAGGGAGAGGGGCGTCACCTGCCAGGGCCAAGGAGAAAGGGCCCTTAGCTAAGTGCCAGCGTCCTTGTGATGAGGGACAGTGCGAACCCCAAGTACAGATGCAAAAGGGACCTGACAGCACCTGAAGTCACTCTGGGCATTCAGAGGACCGCAGCAGATCACCAGGCTCAGCGGGATTTAGCCGAGGGCCACCATCTCTTCCCTGGCAGGCAGATTTTGTAGGCTGCTTGGAGCCTCTTATCTCAGCTGTTCAACTCTACCTTGCAGCGCAGCCGCAGACAGCGCACGCTAACGGTCTCCCATAAGGCCTCTCTGGCAGCAGGTGGGAATTACCCAGGCAGCCACAGTTTGCCAAGCCCTGGCTGAGTCCAGAGAGCTAAAGTCCTATGGGGAGCCAAGCAACACAAGCTTCTTTGCAGCGCTAAGCTCCTGCCTCGGGGTGCGGGCCCTGGGTAAGGTTCCCCGGAAGGGAGCGTGGGCAGACCAGGATTCCACACTGACCGGGCTGTGTCCTCTTACGGGATCTGCTGCTTGCATGATAAGGCAGCTCAGTGGAAACCACAGCTAACGCGTGTGGAGGCCTCCGAGGCGAGATGGGTGGAGCCGGCTGTGCTCGCCAGGAGCATAAACAGTGGCCAGCAAACATCTGTTTCTCCTGCAGTGACCACAGCACCTGGCTGGGCAGACAGCGCTGTGGAAAGGCCACAGCTGCCTGAATCACTGCCCACGCTCATGAGGTTTTCCCAGACCTCTGGCTGCCCTTTCACTGCTGGGTAGGCTGGCCCCTGAGCCCGTGGGTTGTAGTGAGGCCCCAGCCACCGTGGAGAGAATCGGGGCTCGGGGCCAATGAGCATCCTGACCCTGGAAGAGAGGCCATAATCCTGGCCCATCTGGTGGTACTGAGGAGCCCAGGCAGACAGCCAGCCTCCACCATAGCCACCGGTGGGTGGCAGTGGCGTGGGGCCCAGAGTTTGGGGAGGAAGGCTCCACGCAGCCTGGCGCTCTTGGGTCAGAGGAAAAGGGAGGGGCTTTTATTGCCTGAGGAAGGAGGGAGGCCACAGGGTCACTCCAGCCAGGCTCAGGCCTGGGGAGGAGCTGGCCAGTTCCTCTCCTCCTCCGGGCTCCACCCAACACCACTCCTCTGGGGGGCCTCAGACTGAGGATTAGCGCCAGGTGGCAGAGACTCACCCAGAGAGGCTGAGGGAGCCAACACCCACCCTGCCAAGTGAGGACCCAGAGGGGGCACCCGAGCCATGCCACCCCTTCTTCACGTCCCCCTGGGATGGGGGGGCAGGGAGTGCCTAGAACAGAACAAGGAGGGAGCCAAAGGAGGGAGTGTTGGGCCACGCCCCCGGCTGCCAGCTGAGCAAGTCCACAGTGGGGGCGGGGAGCCAGCCTGCACTGTCCAGTCAGCTGGTGCGGCTGGAACGCTCCCGGGCCTGGACTCCATCCATACGGCACTGGCCACGCCTCAGAAAGGCTCCGCAGGAAAAAGCCTTTCTGGACTGTGGACATTTTGCCCAACCGCGTTACCAGGTTTCTCTCAGTTGTGGTCACAAGCAGCCCCTAGTCACCGGAGCTCTCTAGAGAGGGCCTCCTTGTCTATACCCCTCAGATCTCTCAGATGCTTTTCCTGTGGCTGCTAGAAGGGACAGAAAAGGCCATGCCAGGATTCCAGGGACCACCGGACACCCTGACAATCACTCAGATTAGAAGTATGCCTAGCCCCGAGCCCTGGGACTCTCAGTTCACAGCGTTTATGACGCAGCATCCGAGAACATGAAGTGCTCACCTCCACTCTGCCTGGGGGGCTGCCCTCCACCATTTGTCACCCTAGAAGCGGAAGCCCCTGATGCGGCAGGTGGAGCATTTTCACCAGCAAAAGCTGACGTCCTCTGTGCCAGCAGCTGCCTTTCTAATTCCACCACTCAGCAGCAATGCGAGAGACACGCCAGAGAACCTCTGCTCAGAGCACCACGGCTCCTCTCTGCTGAAAGCCACCGAATCTCAGCGAGAGGGCAGAGGGCAGGAGAGGAGGGGCTCCCCTGGTCCTCAGAGTACTTGGGGCAAAAGTGAGGGGCAAGCACAGCTCGCCCAGCCCCTGCTGTGCAGACAGCAGCACACCCTCAGGGCTGTCCAGCTATGGGGCCTTCTCGGCCAGTGGTTTTGACTTGCTGAGCTGGCTTTCTCCACAAAAACCTGTGTCAAAAATACCACCCAGTGTGCTTGGGTTAGGGGTTCAGGTTTGTGCCCATGGGTGAGCCTGGCACCATTACCGTCATGGGGACTCCTAGGGACAAAGGATGATTCCAGCACATCTCACCCAGCCCAAGCCAGAATTCTATAAGCACCCTCCTTATGACACAGGCACTCTAGAACTGCCCCAACACACACGGTGGACTTACCCCCCAGCCTGAGTATGACTTCTCCCTGCTGCCTGCAGGAGGCCTTGGAGGAGGCCCTCAATGGAGACATGAACCCACAGACCTGGAGACGGGTCCTTTGCTGGGAGCTCAGTGACCACAGAGCCAGCTTCCTGCTGGCACAATCCTCAGGCCTCCTCCTTCTTCCTACATGGAGCCTTCCCAGCTATGCCCTGGACCTTCTGCGGGGAGAACCTGGGTCCTCATCTCGATGCTGCCACGTCAAGGCTCTGAGCTGTTGCCCATTACACATAAAATGCTTCTTAGCTCACGGGACACGAGCACAGTGCACACATATGCTACATGGGCTTCAGAACTCAACCAAGTGATGGGACAGATGCCAACATCCTTTCCACTTTAACTCCAGGAAGCAAAGGGCCTGACAGAACTTTCTTAGGCCTGATTCCATGTCTGTAGGACTCTAGAAACCCATGCGGACCCTCAGCAAAGGCATCTGACCACATCTCCCTGTGCTCATCCCCTCAGTGTGTGACGTGGTGGCCTGAACAAATGCCCAGTCATGGTTCAGGTTTCGTCTACCGGCTCCCTCAGTGCCCTGCCCTGGCCCTGCCCACAGTGGCTGCACAGACTCTGTCAGAGGCTTGGTAGAAGGTCATCTGTGAGGACACCGGAAGTCCCAAGGGAAGCTGGGAACTGCACACTCTGGCTGCACACTTACCATTTTGGGTGGTGGAAGGTCTGGGAGGCTCTTCTGAGGAGCTGAGGAGTGCTGACCAGGCTCCCCGTTGGCCAATGGACCCTGCTCCTTGGGCCCTGTGGGCAGCAGGAAGAGAAGGCTTCCGTGAGGGGCACAGAGCCTCACAGCAGGGTCTCATTACCCAGGAATGTCTGGTCATTTGTCCCATCCCTGTCCCGTGAGTTCTATTTGAGCAGGTGTTAATTACCCAGCTGTTTTTCCTCCAAGAATAGGGTGCAGCACACCCAATCTGAGCCACACGCAGATTCCTCAGAACGAAGGAGCGTGGGTTGCTAACACCCCCCCACACACAGCTTGTGTCAAAAGTGGCCTAGCCACAGAGCCCCAGTGAGCAGAGTCACTGCTGGTAGTCACTATATTGGGCTGCTGCTGGCATGACCCTGTGATTATGGCCTTTCCTCCCACAGTTTACCCACAAGGCAAATGACCCTGGGTGGAGTGGCCGCTGCCATCTGGATAAGTTCTGCCACCCCAGGCTTGGCAATAGAAAATGGGAAAGGGGGTTTAATGGGTACAAGAGATAAGGAAGGTGTCCTGAGGTAGTCAGGGCATCAGCCCTGGTATAGAAAGGCAGCAAAGACTCCTCCAAGCCCTAGTCTCTGCCAGCCAGGCCAGGTCTGGGCGGGTTTCCCTCCAGGCTAACATGGTTAGTGCCACAAAGATGAGCCCTTTACAGGCCTGAGTGTTTGGGTCTGTGTTCCTGCCTCTCCTCAAGACTTACCCTTTGTGTCAGGCTTGGGAGGTAAGGCCAGGACAGGGGCTGCTTACACCCCTTCCTTTGCCCCAGGCAGCTCTGCGAACCTCTGGCTCCCCTGGGTTCTACCAGACCCACTCTGGCAAACTGAGGCAAAAATCAGTGAGCGTGAAACTGAGCCAGGGAAGACACTGTGTGTCCTTCAGTGGAAAAGCTAAGATGCTGTGCCCCAGGGCGGCATGCTTGAGTGTTATGTTGCTATGCCGCCATTTCTCTTCTCCTCCCAAACAGGCATCTATGAGAAGACACAAAGCGGGGACCGTGGGATCAGCACCGCACACAGCTGCTTTCCTAGAACTTCTGAATTATGACTTCCTGTTCTTGGGAGGCTTCTGGGAAAAGCCAAGAGATGTTTGGGACAGATTTGTTACTCAGTGGGCAAGGAGGTGGCAGCCTGCTAAAACATCCGAAAATATAGCAGCCCAAAATACCAGCAGCTCAAAATAACTCCTCCGCGCCTGTCTGTATGTTGGCTGGGAGGGAGGAGGGGAGGATGGAGTCTGGTCCCATGCTTGCCCTGCCGGAAAGCCAGTCCTCCCAGCAGCTATCCCAGCTCCATACCTGCATCCTGAGACTCAGCGCTCTGTGGCTTGTTGACCGTGACTTTGTTCATGTAAATGTACTCCTCATCAGAACCTAGAGGGGGACAGTAGACACGGGGTTCACATGACTTCAAGAAGGGGCATGTCTCCAGAGAGAAACAGTGACCTCTCTGCCTAAGACATTTTTGTCTGTTTGGGTCACATAAAAACACTCAGCGCTCTTGAGTTGACTGACAGTCCTTCATACAGAATGGAAAGATTTCCAGTCAAGAAAAGACAACTTCCAGGCAGCTGATTTTCCAGTGGGGTGGGAAGGGGGAGGGAGGTAGAGGTGAGAGGAGAGAGGGAAGGGTGGACAATAGAAAGATGGCTTAGAAACAAGAATTGTATGTTGAAATGTACCCATACTTCAAAGATCTGCTGAAGTTCCAACAAACAGAGATGTCCGACTTTTCCAGAATTCCATTTATACTATAAAAGATTTTCTTATGTGCCATTCTTATTGTAGCCTGAATTACCCAAAGGGATAATCAAAATGATGTCTAAGTTTAGCTCCTAGGTCCCTGGGAGTGGGCAGGGGGCTTCTGAACAGGAAAATCAGATGAGCTCTGAGTATAAAGGATAAAGAGGCTGGGACTGGACAGGGGCCACCAGCCACCACCTTCTCCCCTCTGGAGACCTTATCCTGCAGGGAGGCCTCACGATCCTGGCCCCTCAGTTATACGACAAGGCAGCTACGGTGATAAGAATACCATGGTACTGGCACACAAACAGATGTGGATCAATGCCATGGAATAGAAGATGCAGAACCAACTCCAAGCACATTCAGCTAGTTGGTCTTGGACAGAGAGGTGAAAAAAAGATATAGTGGAGGAAAGATGACTTCTTTAGCAAGTGGTGCAGGTGGGGCTGGGGATTTAGCTCAGTGGCAGAACATTTGCCTAGCAAGCAGGAAGCCCTGGGTTTGGTCCTTGGCAGCAAAAAATGAAAAAATAAACCTCACCTAAAAAACACTTCCACCAAAAAAATAATACAATAAAATTTTTTTTAAAAAAGGAAGTGCAGGAAAAATGCCATCACACGCAGAAGACTGGATCCAGATCCATAGCTTTCAACACAGGAGAAACAAAAAGCAAAATGAATCAAAGATCTAAATGTTAAAACATAAACAGTGTGCCAAAATATGAAACAGATAAACTCTTGAGGACAGAGGAGTAGGCGGGAACTTTCTGAATAGAACCCCACATGCCCAAGAAATAACATCAACATCACAATGGGTTGGTATCAAATTCAACTTTCTCCACAGCCAAGGGAACACTAACAGAGCAAAGAGACAACTTGAAAAATGGGAAGAATCTTTTCCAGCTATTCCTCAGCTAAGGGGCGAATGGGTAGTGTGTGATGCACCAAGAATTAGAACTTGAGTGAACAGATAGCTCTGAGAAGGAGTGCACACGGGCAGTGCTGACGTGACCGCTGTCCAGCATCTTGGACCAGTAGAGAAATGCAAGTTAGAATAACACTGAGATTTTATTCTGCTCCCAAAAGAATGGCTATCAAGAAATCAAATAACAACTGCTGGTGAGGCTAGGGGAAGAAAGCGCCTTTCTACATTGTTGGTAATAATATTAGTACCAGCATTATGAAAATACGTATAGGGATTCCTCAGACAGCTAAAGCTAGAAATTCCATTCAACCCAGCTCCTCCCCTTCTAGGTATCTTCCTGAAAGAGCTAGGCAGCACAGTACAGTGCTGTATGTATCTCACGCATACAGAAGCACGACGGATCAGTCTTAGAAGCACCTGTATGTCTATCAACAGAAGAACAGGCAAAGAAAACATGGCATGTTTACACCAGGGAGTATTACTGTGCTATAAAGAAGGATAAAGAAGTCACTTGTAGGAAAATGGATACACCTTTGGAGCATAATGTTATGTGAAATGAGGCACACAAGCTTCAGTGTTGCGTGATTTCTCTTATATGAGAGACCCAGAGTATAAATAGAGAGAAAAAGAAAAGATAAAAATCAGGGGATGAGCCGGGCATGGTGGCGCACGCCTGTAATCCCAGCACTCGGGAGGCTGAGGCAGGAGGATCGGTGAGAGTTCGAGACCAGCCTGGGCTACAAAACTGAGCTCAAGGCCAGCCTGAACTGTACAGCGAGACCCTGTCTCAAAAAGACAAAAAAAAAAAAAAAAAAAAAAAATCAGGGGATGGTGAGATAGCTCAGAGGGCTAAAGCTCCTGCTCAGGCAAGTGCAGGGACTAAGGTTCGATCCCAGGCACCACGTGTCATGTTGGCCCCACCCCTAGGAGCACTGAGCCCACCACAGAGTCTGGGCGTGGTGGGGTGCACCTGTAATTGCAGCGCTGGGGAGGCTGAAAGCAGGAGGGTCACTTCAAGTCTGAGCTGCGTAATAAGACCTTGTAACAATCAAATACATTAAAAGAAAAGATAAAAGGAAACCATGAGGTCTTGTGCAAAAGGGAAGGGGCAGGAAATGGAGGACAGGGGAGCAAGAGGAGGAACTAAAGCACTGCAACGTGTGTGATGGCCGCGGACCACCTCCCCACCAGGGATGCCATTATTATGAACTGAGGATCTGCACCAACAGAAAAGACAAGACTCCTATCCTCCCCCCAAATGCTCGTGTCCTGCAGTGGCACGAGCCCTCTCCTCTTTTAGCGTCACCTGTGTGCATGTCAGGTCACCCATGTAGTGGCGGATGGCAGCAAGCTTCTCGCTGCCACATGCTCGCTCCTAGTCCACACGCACTGCTCCCCCACAGCGACCCTGGAGCCTCAGCCTCAGCCTCAGCCTCGCCTGGCCTTTCTCCTCGGAGCTCTCCTGCAGTCTTTCATTTGCATTTCCTAGAAACTTCAGCTGATAAATTCCAGTGGTTACTGGGAGAGTATCCCTGAACTGAGTGACCCAGCTCTGATCCCTGCTGAAGGAGGCAGCTTGCCTCAGTCTGGCCAGACTCCAGCCAGAGGCCTGCTAAGCAGAGGCCCAAGAGCCACGGAGGAAGGCAGACGGGTCCCCAGCTAGCAACCCATTTGTTCATCACCTTGCTGCGAGCACCACCAGGACCAGTCAGCAGGATCAACCATACAAGCGACTGTAGAAGTTTCTGGAAGGAAACTGAGGTGCAGTGGAGTTAACCTCAGCCCACTCCCTTCTACCACTGAGATTCAGACAGGGTCTTCCAACTTGTCCACAGTGAGCTCCAGGACACAAGTGCTGAGCAGCAAGAGGCAGGAGACAGGGTCTTGGCCAAGCTCTGCTGTTACAGGTACAATTCCATGCAAAATATTAAGCCCTGTGCCTCCCTCGGAGAACACTAGTTTCTACCTAATTCTCATGTTTTCAAAAGTACAAAACTCAAACCAAAAGCAAGGTCAGCTTATAGTAAGATTAAAAATGACCATGCAGAACATGACAAGTAGCTTAAAGGCTCAACAATAGTAAAATGATCAACTAAACCATGTCACA